>JBDJHY010527740.1:0-10786 GCA_039654485.1 Withania somnifera
ATAAGAAGCATATATACTTGGTGGAATGGGAGGACAAACACTGCTTGCTTATTTAAGAGACTAGACAGTATTTTGTGCAATCAGAATTTGATGGATCAATTTCCTGTACTACAATTGACCTGTCTGATTAAGAAAGGTTCAGACCATGCCCTTTGTCGCTGGAATGCTCAAAAGTTATTACATGGCTAAATATTACGCCTCAAATCTATATCCTAAACGGAACACGAGTTTCAAGATTTTGAGGGACCCTATGTTAATCCTTCATCATGCAGAACTCTAGTACCATAAGCATAAAGGCTGAACAAAAGCTTAAGGGTGAATGCGAGCATATTCTTAGATCATTAGGCTATTGAGAAATCATAAGAGTAGTTTGAAATATTGATGTGAAGTAAATACATTTTAAGTCTGACTCAAATCCAACAAAAGAATCTACTACAATTGATTGTTGCCTGAAAAGCCTCTAACATAAGGTAAGGGGTCAAAAGCCTCTAACATAAGGTAAGGGGTGTTAGGACAAATCCTCAACTAACTCAAAAATATTAAAATATTGAAAATATAGGCTAAAAATAAAGTTTTGCACTAGTCCCCAAGGCAATGAGGACTCACTAACTACTAATTTTTTGGCAGAAAGTGCTTAGCTATGAGTCTGAAAATGATCACCAATATCCACATCGCAAGAAATATATAAGAAAAAGAGTATGCAATCAGTAAAGGAAAGGTACTGAGTATGTGGGTATACAATATATAAAATAACAGAAATAATCATGTTGAGAGATAACTTAAGTACGAGTATGCAATGACCCACAATATCTATAAATATGCTAAATAATTTAGATAACATGAATTAGTAAAAATACTCATTACTTAACTTAGAAAAGGTCATCCAAGCTGATAAGATAAAGGAAATATGGCGTGATTGTAAATCATGAAATTGGTAACTGTAAATTGTAAATGTGAACTGAAATTATGAAAATTAAATACGGGTGGACTATATTTGTGGGAGTATTTCTACTAATTGACAGTACTATGTGATCTCATGATATCCAATGCATTAACTCAAATAGGGAGAGCTCCCCTGTGCTTGCTAAGACATAGGGCATAACTATAAATGAATCCAAGTACTACAACTTAAACTTTGGGTATGACCATCTACTTCAGGTGAGTGACCCGAGGTATGACCTACTACTTTAGGTGAGTGACTTATCCTACACTAGCACGTAGTTATGAAATATAAGTATGACCCTCTACTGCAAGTGAGTGGCTCATATGTGCTCGGTACTGATCAACATTCCAAAATATGCATAAAACAACTAGTGGCTCAATATTTATACTGTAATGAATAGACTAGTGAAACATAACTAGTGGCTCATAACACAACTAGTGGCTCAAATTAATCGACTATCTGTGGCTCAATATCTGATATTAATTTATCACGGCCAAATTTCTCAGATCATGATTGAACTTACTATACCACCAGTAGTATAACCAATCCTGTAGTATGAGACCGAAGCAGAAGACTACTATATCAAAAGCGAAAATCATAAGCATAGTAAACAATATATGAATGAAGCAATTCCCAAACCCCGGTACCACTGTAATAAAAATCCTCTAAGCACAGAATAATGAATAAACGGTCTAATACAAACATGTCTCTAAAAATACATGGAGATCAATCTAATACTTAAGAGAATCAGGAAAAGCTGGACTCTAAGCTCACCCCGAGTCTCTAAAAAACAATAGAGACTGCATGAAAAGCTATATGACTCAAGGTTGGGCACCTATACTCGAATCTGCACATAACAAGTGTAGTATGAGTACAAGCTATTGAAGCAACCCATACCTAGTAGGCTTCAAGGGTCCACTAGGACATAACAATAATAAAAGCAGTAAATAATAGAAGACAATAAATAAGGTCATAGAAGTACACCGTATATCATGGAAGCTAGCTACTCAGATAAGAATCAAGCAATAAGTGAGCATGTTATCATTAGCTAATCAAATAACATGATTTCAGACAATGAAGAAGGACGTACCCGTAATCCTTGTAGCAATATATGTGAACAATAATAATAAATAATCAGGAATAAAGTAGGAGATATGAAGAGAGAATGGAGGGTATACAAATAATCTCAAGTAAGAAAGGAAAGACTGATAAGATTATACATCACACAATAATCCAAATAATCAGAATATACAATGATTAGTAATATTAACTGAGCAGTAACAACAATAATATAATAAGCATATAAACACTGTGAATCCCCCAATAAGGAATGCAACATACATCATAAACATGCTTAGCGGTAGGCATCCACATACTACCAGGGGTACACTGAAGAAAATAAGTGCAGAAAAGAAAATACACACCATGAAGTAACTAGTCCTGTTTATATTTCTCCTCTGGTACCCGTAGGCCCGTTAGGTAAAATCCATGAAAGGCTACCCTAAGTGTTCCTGGTAATCCCTACTCCGTCCTATACCCAAACCTTCACATCATTGTAGCCTAGAGGAAAGGTCCATGGAGGTGTGCCCACCACTACAATCTCTAATGTCATTATAATCTTACATCCCATACTTTAAGTCTCTTAGGTACCAAATCTGACGTCCAATGCCTTATATATATTAATGGTCTACGTAAGTGATAACGCCCAAACTACATTTTCTTTTAAAGTATAAGCCATCAGTTGTCAAATATTGAACACAACTAGGTTGGGGTCGATCCCATAGGGAATAGTGTATCAGATATACGCCCAACAATAGTAGCTAATAGTTAGTTCTTGTTTCTAGCAATAGATGAAAAGTAAAAAAAGGAGTTTATTGTATCACAATATTTGTTGTTACAGTTAATTACTATTGATTGACTCAAGCGTATTGTTTACCTAGATTCATGTTCACCAAGGCTCAACAAACTTTCGAATTGAAATCTTTATACAGTCGCATAATCTCTCTAAAACATAAAGTTACGTACAAATACAATGCTATTTACTTAACTGTTTCTCAACCTTTGATCCTAAGTAAATATCTTTTATATCGGGTTAGGGCTATGAGTGAGTGCACTGTATTTGTTATGATAACTCAAGATGATTACTCTTGCTACAGATGCAACCATTAGTTAAGGGTTAACGCCCCGAATCTCTTAGCATAATCTCAACTCCTAGTTTTATGCACAGGGTTAGTGCTAGTTTAACATAGGCGTATTCTAGTGTTTGCAACCACTAAAAGTCATTTATTACTTAGAGATTATGGTTATACGATGGAATAGATGCAACAACATATGTAGATTACAATCCTAATATAGTTTAACCAATGGCTCCCACAACCCTAGGGTTGGGGTTTAGCCCACCATTAATACCATCCTATAATAATAAAACCATAAAGTAATGAATAACATACCATAGAAGTAAAAGTTCAATTGATTGTAGAATAATGATTAAGGAAATTCAACACTTGTGTTCTTGAAATAATATGGGTATCAAAACCCTAAAATTACAAGCCTCTCTAAATATTTCTCACTCTAAAATATATGTAAGTACCTTGTCTCTTATTATAATTGTAAGTGCTTGTGTATATCCCTGAAAACTATGCTAGTTGTTCTATTTATTGAGTATGAGTGTAAGTACAACAATAAATACTTGGACTGGCCTTAGTCAGTTTGGGCGACACCTCAGGCGAATCTCTTGGTGACAGACGGAACGTCTGGTCTTCCATCTGTCACCTTCGGTATTCTAGTAAACTCTCTATCGGATGGTTCCCTTTGGGAAAATCATTTCCCAACAGACGACTTGATTCTTATTCTTTAACCAGTGCAACTTCAATTGTGCAGCACTATCAGGCGAATCGCCTGATCTCAGATGGTTCGTCTGTTTTGTTCTATCGATTCTAGTGTTTTCATCCAGTGTGATTCCTGTTAGGCAATTGGATCAGATGTTTCATCTAAGGGTAGGCAAATCGTCTTTCCTTTATGTAAAAATGTCCCTTTTTCTATACAATTGCTGCATACTTTCGCATAGTGACTTAACCCTGTAAATACTCAATTAATGCTTTAAAATACACCATTATCACTTAATAACATGCTCTATGTTCGGGGTTTTAAGTGCATAATGTGACTTAGAATACCATCACATCAACACTCTAAATCTAAAACATTTGCTTATCCTCGAGCAACAACAAAACTAGTGCACACCAAACACTTAAAACACCCCTAGCACATAATTTATCTCAGCATAATCATTCGTTGGGCATCACATCGTATCAGCTAACTGCATCTACTCACACACTGCGACTTTTTTGGGTGACACATTGAAGACCTTAATCAAGGCTTAATCCCCTAAACTACTTAACTTATTAAAAAATGATCAAAATATCAACTTGCTCTCACATAGAAAAGTCCCACACAAAACGAAATTTTAAAGAATATTCAGATTGGGAAGATATCCTCTCACACTCAGAAAGGAATCAAATTGTATACACAATAGCCATAGGTTTGCCTATGTTAGTTACAACCTAGAATTCAATAAGATGACATGAATCGGGTTAGGACTTTGTTTGACTTATAATATCGGTTTGAGTGCTGGTAGAGCATGATTTGGGAACTTAGTTACTGAATCAATTTGTTCCATTACCCTCTTTTTTCTTCTGTCATTTTTTTCCTTACAATCTTCTTTTCTTTAACACTTGACCTTGAGTCCCCTTTTATGTACAACATGAATTCTTCCCTTTTCTTTTCATGATTTGTGTTTTAATTACTTTAACACTGGTGAATACCTTTCTTTTATAAGGGACAGGTTCGTGGAAGCCACCCTCAACCTAAAGTTAAACTTAGGTTGAAGATACATTACTCACTACCAAATCAGAGCCAAGATAGACTGATTACCACTTGCTGTTTTGTGGTGTTTTCTACCTAGACACCCCATACTTGGGTTACAGTGCCCACATCTAAGTTCATAAAATCCAATGGGGAATCAGGGCCATAACAAAAAATTCTTCCTCTCATTCTTTTTTTTTTCTTTAAGGGTACTTAAACAATTTGGGTTTAGTGGACATAAAGGGTTCAACTTGGGAATTCATAAATTATTTAGTGACTCTTTTAAGGCTTTAATGACTTATCAAAAATGTGCTAGGATCAGTTTTATATCAATTTACTTTTAACTTAGTTACAATATGAACCGAGAAAGTTCTAGATATCATATACACAAAAAATTACACAATTTCTCTCCCACACTTGAAAGTATATATATTTTTTTCTCAATTCAATTTTGTTAAGAAGATGATATAGTTTAATACAAATACAATCAATAGTAACACCCTTATTGTACCATAACTGTAGAATAAAAGACAATCAATACTTGATCGAAACTGATAAAATAACTAAATATTGAAACTGCTTATATACATGGGTATAATGTTTAATGGAGTACATCCAAATTAGTGAATAAACCAAAATACATCAAAAAGAATAATAAAAAATACATCTACATAAGCTTAACAAAATAAAACCTAACATGCCAAAGCTCCTAGATAGCATACCTAAGGGAAAAGAATCTGGCAACAAGAACCCTCAGATGTGACAAAACTACCAAAAATGGGGTAGACCCCCTCCCACACAGAAATGGTGCATTGTTCCAAATGCACGACAGATAAAAGTGTTATAAAAATGGAAAAAGAGTGTGTACCATAGGATTATGGTCTATCTCGCATCCTTCATCTCAGGAGCAACCTTAGATGGTTACCTAGCCACAATGCCTGCTGCTCCACTCAGCTCTACAGTAGTGGGGGGTGCCATGCTGAAGTGCTTAGACTCAACTGTGTAGTTCTAGCAGAAGCGCCCACCACTTGTGCTGGTCTCTAATTCTCATTGAGAAAAAAACTCTCTTTAGACGCTTGCAATGCCTCTTCCAAATCATCTTCCATATGGTCGCTACTCTGCTTCCTCTTTATTTTCTTCTTTCTTTCAGACTCCTCCCATTCTTCACCACCAGCCATAACTGCCTTTCTCTTGGACTGCATCTCTGCCAAGATCAGTATCCGGTCTTCATCATTAGCATCGATGGGATCCACTGATGCTGGATCTGTAGGAAGGTGGCCCTACTGCAAGGCTATAACATCAGTGTGCAGCCACTCCAAATTAACATAAAATCTAGCCCATTCAGTTGGGCTCATAAGGAGGAGGCGCTCATTAATGCATTCCTCCATGTTGCCAATTCTAGCCTGCATTTTGTCATACGGCTCCAAAGTCGTCTTAATTTTCAATCCATCAGCTGCTCCACCTCCACCGATAATACTTCTAACTTTGTCTCATTTTGTTTCACTTGTTTAAATAATCTTGCAAAGTTGGACGGGGTGAAATCAAACATGGATGGTGGCGGACAATCGACAACCTGACTGGGGGGAAAGGACCTATGGTCCTGAGCACTAGAATCCCTGTCTGTAGTAGGGACAAAAGCAACATCTATAGAATTATTCCCCATTAGATCCTCAGACCATGTTCGAGTCGTAGATGTGGATGCATCCTTTGGCCTTTTCACCTCCAACTTAGAAAGATCTTTTGACCTCTCTATATCATCCGCCTTGAGGGCTTTAATGCCCACGTCAATGCCTAGAAATATAGGTACCTTGGAGTGCTGAATAGTTTAGAGATTAGGCAAAGATAAGAATAGGTCATACCTTAGTACGTAGCGCACATCTGAAGTTCTTTGGATATCAGACGGTCAAAGTTTAGTTTATACTCAGAGATGAGGCATGCAACCTGCAAGACATCTTTATCAGTCAATTTGTCGGCCCTCATTGGATTAATTCGAATCTGACCCACAACCCACCAGAACTTAGCAACGAAGCTTATTGATGTGGTCGAGATGGGGAGGTGGGGATTGTGTATCCCAGCCGTCTCGGCATCTGTCAGGACCTAAGCAAACTAGTCTTGCTGGGTCTTCTGGTTTGTATATCTGTAAACGTAGTTAGGATGGTTATTTAGAGAATTATAATCAGGGCCGAATAAGAATCAGTTTATGGTTTTGGATAATATGTCGAGGGACACTCGTCTAACATTAATATTATCCAAGACCCCCAACTCAGAAACTTTCTGGCCTTTCGGAGTGATTTTCTATAATGTTGCTTTATAATTTGCATAAAACTCGTGAACTAAAGTCGGATAATACTGGACCAACAACTTTTTCATCTACTCGAGCTGATAGTCTCTTGAAGACTCTCAATATCTTGATAGTCAGGCTGGTGGTCAGTGACTCTCCGAACTTCTTCAGTGATTCTTCACTGAAACTAGCCCTTAGCATCCGTAAACATCCCCTTAGCAAAAATTATATCTGAAATAGGCATGGCCTATCGAGACTCATCTTGAAACTCTAAATTTTTTCTCTTTATCACCTGGTATATGTCCCTCTACAGGTGAGCTGCGGCAATTTGTACTGGTGTGGGGTCGGCGATCTATGCACTGCTTCTAGGCTTAGATGAACTCCGAGATGATTTCCAAATTCTTTATCAGACGAAGAAGATGATACCCGAGAAGCTCTAGTGGGTGTGTTGGCTAGGCGAGTTTGATGAAGGGTCACCCACTGTTCAGGGCTAGTATCTTCATTGATTAATCCTCGGGTAACACTGCTGGGTTGGATGCCATTTCTAAGTTGTAGTAACTTAGGATCCATAGGTACCTGGATAGAAAATAGATGTCAAAAATCTTATCGAAAAAAAACACATGTATGTGAAATAGAGTCAGGCGGGAGGACTGGGCGAGCCGTCTAAGGATAGACAATTTGCCTAGTCAACCTTCTATTTTGGAAGGTGGAATAGATGGAACGTCTATAATAAGACGATCCTCTTATTATCCAATCTGATTTTTTGTACATGTTAACTCACTTAAACAACATGGTAGTGCAAAGGTTGTACAACCAGGAGTTTCATCCCCGAGGAGACGAATAGCCTGACTATATGCTTGGTCATGAACTAACTTACCAATAATCAAACTTAAACTAATACTATTTTATTAATTCTATCTAAGCATCATATCCAAAAAAAAACCAATACTTTAATTGCACATTGTAAAAAAAAGGTATTAATGACCACAAGTATTGGGGATAAGAATTACAATAACAAAAATCATCATTACAAGGTGGTGGGGACTGAAGAATTACCCACCTAAGCTTAAGAACAGATAATGAATAGGATTCAAAGCATTATAATTACAAGCTTACCAGTGCTAAGTTTGACAATCACTTGAAAATATTAAGCCCTAGGTTTCAGCAGCTGAGTTGGACATTATATTTTTGTGTAAATTAATCTACCAAGAGCAAGCCAATTTATAGTAGAGAATTTGGAAGTGGAAGATGAGGGGGTGCAAATTTGTTAATGGGGGAGTTGATCCTGTGTTTATGGGGAAAAATATCCATTGACCAGGGGTTTTTGTATCCCTTATTCTAGATTGGGTCGTATCAGGTTCCTTTAAAAAGGCCCGACCCACTTAAAATTAGGTCAAGATAGTCGATTAGGAGAATTTTCTATAACCAAAAAGTTCATCCAGATGACCGTCTGGGGCCATCCTTGTCCTATAGGATCCCATACAGACGGTGGGGTTAGAAGACTCGTCTTCTTCCGGATGAAGTACCCAGTGTACCGTCTTACTAGGATTAGTTACCATTAATTCTGTAATTTTACAAATTAAACCCCCGTAACATGTGTTATCACAAATAAATAAAATATTAAATAATTAGCTAGCAATCAACTAAAAAAAAAACAACAAACAATAATATGGGACAAAATTTTGGGTTTTCTCCCAATAACGCTTGATTTAATATCGCGGCATGATGGTTATCTCTAAGTCCTCAGACTTTGTCCTTGTTGGGGATCGACATAGTATTGCTGGGCAGTGTTCCAACTCTTTTTTGGTTTAGCAATGCGGATGACTTCCTCATCTGAAATTCCATGTATCTAATTAAGGCCAAATGAGAGTCAACCCTCTAATTGATGTTTAATACTTTGGTGTTTATGTATTGAAGGGTCTCATTATAAAGACTCTACTTTATTCAACACCTTCCCCAATATCTCTTCTATTCTGGAGTATTCGCCTCCCGTTAGCATTTTCTCAGGGGCACATAAACTCCATTTCTATTTTTGTTGAACACCTCTCTATCTTTCCAACCGCTCTGTTTTTTATCTTGGTAGGATGTTTTTTCATTGAAATACACGCAGTTGTAGTACTGACCTTGGGTCCCCTATTGGATCCCCCCTGATTTTGGAGGTACTTCGCCTCTTCGTCCGAGTCACTCTACAGGGTCCTTTCTCACAAGACGTTACCGCTTTGACTCTACCGTAATTACCCCCAAGAAGTTGGTTAGATATCAAATCAATCTGTGTCTTTAGATGTTCCATGTATCAGTCTCTCTCATCCTCACTTCGGCTTTGCTCAAATGACATGACATCACTTTTGGCCCCACCAGATATTTCAGACTCTTTGGTGTGCCAAACTCTTGTGTTCTTCGTTATTGTATCCAATTCTTGCGACACTTGGGCATAGGTCGTGATGTATAGAATCCTCAATTAATTCCATCCATTAACCAATTTTGAAGGAGCATTCAATGTTTAATAAAATGTTTCCTTCAGATAGTTATCTCCCAGCCTATGTGAGGGCTATTGCTTGATCTTGTTGTTAATGCGCAACCACACCTCATGAATAGCTTCATCAGGCCACTGCCTAAAGTTGGTTATCTCATTTTGTAGTACTTATGTTTTGTATGGAGGAAAGAACCTTTATAGGAAATCCTCTTTCAATTCCGCCTAATTTGCAATCGAATCGGGAGGTAGATCGTCAAGCCAAATAGTAACTTCCCCACTTAGTGATAGTGGGAAAAGCCTCAGCCTGATAACATTATAGCTCACTATGGGAAAGAAATAGGACTTGCAGATGGATGTGATGTTCTTCAAGTGTAAGTTCTGTTCCTCACCAACTATTCCACGAACAAACCTTTCATGGTTAGCAACTGTATCATTATGTTAGTGATATTAAATTTGTTGCCTGGGGCTAGTAGATGTAGAATGATTGCACCAACCCTTTCAAAGTCTGTCTCATCATCATCCACATACAGCTAGTGAGGTCTCACAGGTTCAGGCCTATATGGTGCATCTGGATAGTTTTCGTCTTGTGCCTCTGCAAGAAGTTGTTCAAGCTCAGGTAAGGTGTTATTTACCGGTCTATTCATTCTGACAAAGGTTCTGGATATCTCGGGATCGAATGGCAACAGAGGTGCTTTTTGAGTCTGAGTGTTTGGTATGCACTACATATATCCTGTAGCATACGAAAACAACACAAACATGAAAACAAGAAATAAGCCTAACTATAGTCACTATATTTAGACTTCATCGAAAATCCTATTCCCCGGCAACTACGCCAAAATTTAATAATGCCCAAACTACTCTTCTTTTAAAAGTATAAGCGGCCGGTTGTCAAATATAGAACCCAACTAGGTTAGGGTCGATTCCACAAGGAATAGGGTATCAGATATACTCCTAGCAATAGTAGCTAATAGTTAGTGTTTGTTTCTAGTAATAGTCGGGAAGTAAAAAGGGGGATTTATTGTATCACAATGTTTGTCGTTACTGTTAATGACTATCGATTGACTATAGCATATTGTTGACCTATGCTTAAGTTCACCAAGGCTCAACCAACTTTTGGATTGTAATCTTTACAAAATTACATAATCTCTCCTAAATGTAGAGTTATGTACAAATACTATGTTGTTTACTTACGTTTTTCTCAACCTTTAATCCTAATTAAATCTCTTTT
>JBDJHY010528281.1:0-15462 GCA_039654485.1 Withania somnifera
CTCAACCTAAAGACAAAGTTTAGCTAGATAACTAAGATAAACGTTCTTTCTTTTATCAATAGAAAACATCAGATATCAAATACTCCTTCAGGCCAACAAAAAGAATAAATAGGTCAACAAAGAAGAACATTTTCCTAACAAATTACCTAGATAACATATTTTTCCACAGTAGCAGGATCACTATACGTCGAGTCTATGTGGATAATGGTACTACTGTCAGCATAATCTTCTTAGCGTGCTTCAATTAACTCGATAAATGATTAAGGTAGTTTGCGGCAAACCTGTCAACTGCTTCAAACTTTTACCCAGGGAGAGGTGTTGCCTGAAGGAACCATCTGGTTACCAGTGACTATATGGGACTTCCCCAGGCAGAAAACCATGATGGTTGAGTTTTATGTAATAAACGCACCTTCTCCTTACAACATCATTCTGGGACGGGATTGACTAATACTAGAAAAGCGATCTATTCATCCTACCACCTCATGATAAAGTTTTCCACTGAACACGGGATAACTTCCATCTGAGATGATCACCAGGTTTCACGAGAGTGTATGAGAATTACACTAAAAAAAGAGCACCTGAGGTGAACAAATAACAATTATAGATCACCCGCCTTCAGCCTCAGCAATGAGTTCACGTAATCCCGTCAGGGGAAGCGGATAAAGAAGTACTTGAGGTCCTATTGGACCCCAAATTTACTGAAAGAAAAGTCAAGGTGGGATCATCATGGAACCCAACCCTCCACCAGGGGATTATATCCTTACTCCAAGAGTTTAAGTACGTCTTCTCCTTGTCCCCCTTGTGTATGATAGGAGTATTACTTAAGGTGATGGTCCACAAGTTAAATGTGGATCCCCGAATAAAGCTGGTGCAGCAGAAGAAGAGAAAGTTTGCACCTGAAAGAAATAGGTAATTCGAGCTGAAGTCGAGCAATTAATGGCGGTGGATATCCTCTTTGAAGTCAAGTACCCGGTGTGGGTCTCTAATATGGTCATGGTAAAGAAGGTAGGGGGAGGATAGAGATTGTGTGTAGACTACACCAATTTGAATAAGTATTGCCCCAGGGATTTCTACCCCTTTCCAGTCATTAACCAGAAAGTAGAAGCTTTCTTAGGGTATGATCTTTTGAGTTTCCTAAAGTTATACAAGAGTTACCACCAAGTGCTCATGGACAAGGTGGATGCCCCCAAAACCTCCTTTATTACGAACCGGGTACATTTACCTACAAGAAGATGCCGTTTGGTTTGAAGAATGCTGGTGCCACATACCAAAGGTTAGTGGATAAAGTATTCAATGAACAAATCGACAGTGTGGTAGAGGTCTATGTGGACGGCATCGTCGTGAAAAGCAAGGTCTTGGGGACGAGCGTAAGAGAACTAGAGGAAATCCTTCAACTCCTGAGGTACACTGGGTTGAAGATGAATCCAGTAAAGTGCAATTTTGGGGTCAGTTTAGGAAAGTTCTTGGGATACGTCGTAGCCAAAAAAGGACTGAGTGTGAATACCTCTAAAGTCAAGGCGGTGGATAAGATGAAATCGCCGAAGTGTTTGATAGATGTGCAGAAGCTAACAGGGTGCCTAACAGCCCTAAGTCGCTTTCTATCCAAGTCAGCTGAAAAGGAGTTGCCTTTTTTTTTGTATCCTAAAAAAGGCCAAAAATTTCCCATGGACAGATGAGTGTCAAAAGGCCTTGGAGGATCTAAAGCAACATCTGATGACGTTTCCTGCCCTAGCTATACCGAAGCCAGGAGAAACTTTGTACCTTTACCTGGCAGCAGTAGGAGAAGCGGTCAGCGCCATCCTTGTTAAGAAAGA
Source organism: Withania somnifera (assembly GCA_039654485.1). Lineage (NCBI taxonomy): Eukaryota > Viridiplantae > Streptophyta > Magnoliopsida > Solanales > Solanaceae > Withania > Withania somnifera. The sequence goes on from JBDJHY010528281.1 coordinate 1,815, forward strand.
AGGGGGAGATCAAAGACCAGTGTACTTTGTCAGTCGAGCTCTGCACAGAGCCAAAGCTAGATACTTCCCCACCCACTGAAATAATGGTGCAGCGCTGATAACAGCAACTCGATAACTTCTTCCCTACTTCCAAGAACATCCTATTTGCATGCTGACAGATGTACCACTAAAACAGGTGTTACTGAAATCAGAAGCGTCAGGACTGCTGATGAAGTGGGAAGTCAAGCTTGGAGAGCATAAAATTGACTTTCGACCTCTGAAAGCCATCAAAGGCCAAGCACTGGTTGATTTCTTGGTAGAGGTGCAAGAATCTACCTCAGAGGCGATAAACCTCCCCAAACTTTTCACTACCTTAAAGCATCGGAGATTACCCCAGGGACCATCCCGGGCTCTGTTTTGCAGGCACTTATTCCAAATTCATCATTGCTGCCATTTGCTGTAAGGTAGACTTTACAGTAAGGATTTATTAGTGATCTTTAGGGATTCATCAGTGACAAGTATTTGACCTTTAGTGACCAGAATTATTTGTCACTAAAGGCTATTTTTCTCGTAGTGATAATTTCTATTTGAGTTATTGTAGGGGTGCTAGACGTAGTTCTCGTGGAATGATGCCAAGAGAATTTTTATTATCTTGAACCTAAAAAAATATTTTGTCACACTTAAAATTCTTATCAATGAGGGAAAAATTAATGTGTATGACTGCAATAAGATTATTTTTCTCGATGAGAATTTTGTGGGACAAATTATACCCGTGGTGGAATTATTTCTAGGTTCTTAAAACAAAGTAAAATGTTCGATCACTTTTAAAAAATGCAACAATTGTTTGATTATTAATAGATGCAGTAACAGATGCAATAATTGCTAAAATATAATCAACAACTTCTAAAACATAAGCCATAGTTAGTGCAACAACTGCTAAAATAGGTAAGAAAACAGGTATAACATACCCCAAACCTGCTTTTTCTCATCATTTGATGCATTTATTACAACTGCTGATGAAGCAGTTACTGAAACATATGCAGCAGTGGCCTGAACAATAGATAAACCTAGATGAGCAATACACACAATAAAACAATATTCACTTACTAGATGAGCAATACACACAATAAAACAATATTCACTTACCAAAATGATAGAAAATCACCCACAAACAATGTCCAATGCTACACCACGATATTTAGTCCCAAATCGAGGAAATTTCTCCTAAATTCTTCTAGGAAGAAAAGAAAAAAGAGAAAAAAATGTTCTCTACAACACAATAACAACAACGAATCCTCAAAACAACAATAATAGCAGCAACATACATACAAGAAAAAATATAGAAGAAAAGAGGAGAAAATAGATTAAGAAAGCACGTAAAAAATGGGGGGGGGGCATTGGGGAAGGCAACCATTTTTGCTTTTTACCTTATTTAATAACTAGGTTTTTATATAGTGTTGGGTTAAAGTATAAAAAAATAAAACTTAGATGCTTCTTGAAAAAAAGTCGAAGTTCATTAAGTGGTAAAGTTAAAATTATCACCCACACCTAATAATTAAAATCATTGTCCCTTTTTTTAAATTTCAACTCTTTTTTGTCAGCCTTGATTGAATCTCCCGAGAAACTCGTAAGTGTTTCCTTTTTTTGTGTGTGTGAACTCCTATATTTATAATTCTAAATATGTACAATAAAGTAATTGATTTATATAAAATATAAAAAAATATTTATTTGGATAAAGTAATTATTTGATATAGCTCAACTTTTTACAATTACATCGCATAGTCCAAAAATTCGCTTAAGTCGAAGACTTTATTATTGCCTAAAATATACACATTTGTACACATTCATATAAGGTGAGTGCATAATATTGTATAAAGTTGTATATCGAGTAAAATTGGGCTGTCGCAGGTATAATTCTTTGGCCTATGTAAAGACAAATGACCTTGCATGCCTTTGTATTTGGCTCTGTTTATAAAGTGCACCTTTTTACTTACCTCTTTGACAAATGAATCCTTAAACCTAATAAAACACAGTTTTTTTAAACTCCTCTGATAGTTGACCATACCGATGTGGCAACTTGATGGTTGACTTTGAACAAATGTGCGATTTCATGTGTATAAAGCACATATGCATGATTTTTTAAACTAGAAATTATTAAAATATTTCTTTTAAAAAACTTTCTTGTTCCTCTCTCCTCCACCATATATTTCTTTACCCCCACCCCACTATTGATTCCATTTTTACTATCTTTAATGCTCAAATTAATGTAAGAAAATAATAGAAATACTTAAGCAACAATCTCAATTAATTGAATTCATATTCAAATACAAAAATCTCAACTTTCAAATCTTTGAAAAATAAATGTAAATGTTCAAAGCAGTGCATTATAAGACAAGCTTTTCATGAAATTTTCTTAAACTATTAAATGATACGAAAAGAATAGAATAACAAGTAGCAAGAAACATTAAGGAAAAGAAATAAGGAGAGGAAGGGAATGAGGGGCCAGGGACCAGATGAACAATTGCGAGAGTTTTTCTATAATGATGGGGCAGGGCAGGGTGGCGGAGGAGGATAGGACCTAATAAAAAAGAAAAAAAATTGGAAGAAAGCAAGGGATGGAGTGAGCATGGGGTTGAGGTTGGGGTGGGGGCACTGGTCTATGAAGAAAGAAATGAAGGGGAACCTCCCGTGAAGAAGAAAGTCAAGGAGTGAGGGACCTAGAGAAAGAGATGGGCAGGGGGTGGAAGAGGTTTGGTTTAATTAATTCTTTTTAAATCTTATGTGTTATTAAGAAAATGGTATGAAATTCCACTTACTTATTAAAGGGGAATATGATTTAAAAGATTGAGCTTCGTTGAGTATAAGGATTCAGAGGGGAAAAAGGTGAGCTGGAGGTTCCACTTTACAAACAGAGCTCCGTACAAGAGTCTTTGAGTTCATTTCACCCTATGTAAATGTAATTATTTTGCTTAAGTTGTATATTTTGTGATTTTTCCTAAAATATAGTCATGTTTTCCTTATAACACAAATAGTAAAAAAAAACATACAAGTTACAGAAAAAAATTTATAACAAAATGATTCGCTTGTGTATGTAGTGTATATTACTTTATTGATATTTGAAACATTAAAATGCTTTAAATGAAAGAAAGAACTAATTACTATATTTCACTTTGAGGTTAAAAATGTATTTTATCCATAGATTCTAAAAATTCATTAAAAGAAAAAAGACAAACAAATGGACTACGCTTTAGAAGAAGTGGTCTGTTACTAGGTCATTTTATTGGGAATAACAAGAGCACCTATTAATACTCAAAATTTTATATCTGAATCAAGTTTTTAAAAAACTGCTTGAATTTTGTATGAAAATTATGTAATGTATCAATATTATAAAAATGGTGCATAAACGTGTATTGATAATATATACATATATATATGTGTGTGTTTTTAATATTATATAAATTCTTATGTAATCTATACGTAATAAATTAATTTTGTATAAATGAGTTATAAACATGTACATATTGGCTACACCTTTGGTAGTTGTTTTGAACAAAGATTTATCTAAATAAATTAAACATTGTGAGTCATCATTTTTAACAAGTGTCATCAGAAAGATTGTGAAAAAATATTCACAATTAGACACAACCAAAATCAAACCTAACCAATTTAACAAAACAATATCACCATTTCCATTTCACTCTCTTCAAATTTCACATTATCTTCTTCTACAATACTGAATTTTCACATAACTGAGCCATTCACCTATTTCAATTTCAGTGCTTGACATGATTTTCTTTGATGAATGTTGCCGACTGGAGCTCAAAGAACAACTCGATTACTCACTTTCGTTGAGTATAAAGATTCTTCTTTTCTATTACAGTAAATTCTTCAGATTATTGAGGCTTGAGGTTAAATCATTATACTCTCTATAGAGCTGCTTATAGTTTCTCCTTTTGAATGTCCTGCTTTAATCTTTGTATTTTATTCCTCCCTAGACACTAAAAATATGCTCTTTCATTCTGTAGAAATCTATTGCAGGTCAGGCCAAAAGCACACCAAAACTATCAAATGAAGAACATGGTGAGACACTATGTGACAGCTGAGCTGAAAATCATAATGCTAATAAATTTGGACCGACTGCAGGCTATGTTATGTTAAAAGCAATAAATGACCGTGCAGACTGTATTATGTGACAATAATGGTTGGGCTATATTTTGTGAAAGCAAAATAACTGAAAAATCATTCTTTATAATTATTCCTAAATTGAATTTGTTGTTATGAAATTAAAATAAAAGAATAATAATATTCAAATATATTATAAACAAATATATATGGACAAGACAAGAGTTTTTCTTATTTTCTTTATATGCAGTATGAGTTTTATGCCTTCATTTGTAGTGTTCATAAAGGCATGTAATAAGTTATCATAACTTTGATAATATCTTTAAAGACTATGAAAAAAATTAGAAAGTGTGATAGTTAAATTTAGAATGGTGAGGATTAGTGAATAATTAACTATACATCATGGAGAAGAAGAGTAGAGGAAGTAACTTTTTCAGGAGTTACTATAACGACCCTCGTAGTTGTTTTGTGAAGTTTACATATGTTTTTTATTTTACCTTTTTTCATAATTTTAATAAGAGCGTTTGTGATCTGTGAGAATGGGTGACATGGTTCTTCAGGTGATCATACAGGTGGGTTATGAAGGAGTTTTCAGTTTTGAAGTTAAAAGTTTGACCAAAGTTAACATTTTGAGAAAGATGAGCCCAAAATAAATTTTGACAGTTCCATTAGACCCGGACTATTGACACACAATTTTAACCTTCCACTTATTTATTAATTAGTCAAGGTTTTTTAATTTGTAATATATTGAATTACATATTTATAAAAGCCAAAAATATTTTCTAAATAGTTTCTGATGTTATTTTATCATTTTATTTGTTATGTATTATATATGTCTGAGTATTATATCTATACGAAGGTCAAGATATCGACTTTAAACAGTTACAATTATTGTAGTATTGTGTTTTTTCTCTTAAAAAATAATTACTTACTTTAAAGTACGAGTTTTGAATGAAGCACATATTTTTTCGTTTTGTTAGCTTAAGGTCATTTATGAATTATAAATAATTATTTTGTTAAATAAAAAGTTTAAATTAATTAGATAATTTATCTACAATTAAAATATTTTGAGCATGTTTCAAACTTAATTTTGGGCATACTTTAGTCCCCTGTCAGCCTTAGTCCCCTTTAATATTTGCAGCTCAACAAAAAGAATTTTTTTACAGAAAGGGCAGATAACAAATATACAGTAAAAAAAGTGGCTCAAAACTTTGATTACAATTTCATAGTTCAATTCAAATTTGATCTATAAGTGTAAAGTAATTTTTTTATATAAGAGAATATATATTTGTATACGATATTGTATATTGTTGTATATACAAAACATGATTTTTATTTTTAATAATTTTCCTCTTCATTTTCATTCTATACACACTTAAACATTGTAGATACATTATTAAAATATTATATATATATGATATATAATTTAAACAATAAAAGAAAATAAAGGAATGAGCTTGTTTGGGTTACTTAATAAACACTGACGTTTTACTAGGCCACATCAAAAAAATAAAACCTTGAACCGTTTTGCAATGGATTTAAGCCCAGATATGTAGAGTGTAATTTTTCTCAACTAGAGTTCCTATAACCCATCGAAAATTGTCCAAACAACCTAACCCATGTCATGTAAATATCAACCATCTTCTTCTTCTTTTATCACTTTCCTCAACACTTAGCCTAGTCCTAGCCCTAGCCCTAGCCCTAGCAGGCGTAGCTACCGCCCTTATGAAATTCATCAACTTCTTTTTTCGTTTGTCACAATTCACTTTTAAAATATGCAACCTCTATGCTATTCAAATTAGATAGGAGAACCTTGAACAACCCATTGATTATTTAGCGTAAATACTTTCAATTTACAAAATGAATGTTGAAATTAACAAGCTAACAATAATAACATTAATAATATCTTATTCAAATATTTGACAATATTTTATAACACAACACTATTCTCCAATACGAGCTAGACATGTGCACGAGTATCCTACAACCGAATGATAGACAGAAAATAAAAGACTTATCATATGCCATTAATAAAGTGCAGAGGTTGGTGTTGAATACTCATAGGCCCTTCTGTAAGTTCAACTAACCCACACATGTCTACATTCCAAAAATATGTAGGACAGTAGGGCTCAATCAAAGCACAAGTACTGATAGACATTATTGGTCGATCAGGGTTAATTCATGAAGCAAAACATAAAAATAAATAAGATAATCATGCATCTAAAACTAAAGTTTTTAATCATTCTTGATCATTATCACTAGATTTTCTCTTTAACTTATGATTTCTATCAAACTATTCCAACTCAACCCGTCCAAATCTTTAGTTACTAGTAATTAATAGGCTTATTCATATCACTTTTATTAAATTATGTTTTCAGGCTGTAGCTTTTATTAAATTACGTTTTCCAGCACTAACTCTCTCATTCTCACACTATCAATTTCGTTTCCCACACACCAACAAGATCATCCCAATATACATAAATAAGTCATGTAAGACATGATGACAACCTATTCACCCCTAACATTTATTAGGAAAACCACTCATTACTTCAACAAAACAACTCTATTAACTAGCATTCAATTAAACTACTAGCATAATACAATCCAATAAAGCATATATCATTAAACAATAAAATTTATCTGCCTAAGAGTCTCGTATTTAATTTTAAGTAATTACGTCATTTCTCTCGAGTAATCTCAACATCAATATCAAATAATCACATTATCTAACTCAAGTAAGTTCATCAACAGTACCAAGAAACCAGTTATAAGAGAGGAATACCAATCATTACAATCTGAACAATCAAACAACTAGGCCTGGGTCACGTTTCAAGCTTTTAATTAGATCACTTTTAATTAGCTCTTATTACTAATAGTTCTCTTCATCACTTCTTAATTAATCCATTAATCATTATTTTATACACACATATCAGGGAACTTATTTCTGCTCTCTAGTCACGACCTGTAGGAGACATACCAAGATCAATGTACTGTCTAAAATTATTTTTCATTGGACCATAATTATCTCACAATGCCCAAAATTATTTTCCACTGGGTCATTGCAACAAAAATCATTTCACATCAGCCTACCATAATGATTGTATGCCTATGATAGTATCAAGTTCATATGTTTTAATCTTTCATTTTTTTATTAGATAGTTTATCAATAACATGATTATATCAAGGCCCTTCACTTTTCACTTTTTATTAATAAGTCATTTAATTCCCATCAGTACTTCAACTGAACATCACAGTTAATTCAATAAATCATTGTATCTATTCCACCAAGAAGGGTTATTACATAATCAATCATGATCATCACATAATATACAATTAAATTTAAAAATAAATCACAAGTTTTCATTCAAGGTCTACAAGATACTATTAAGAGTCTAATCTAACATTTAGATTATAGCCTACTCATTATATGCCAAGCTACCACTAGCTGCCTCAAGCACAACAATTCGATCCTAATACTTTAACTATATGTTTTAGAAGTAACTTATTAAGGACTTCCATTAACCCACTTGGACTTGAAAACTTTTTTCGTTTATCACTATTTCCCTTACATATGATTCAGCACTCCCAAACATTCATGTTTCATCTCTCCTCTTGGCTTCCACATGTATTCAACCTTCAAGTTTATACAATGATAACTAACACATGATATGCTTCTATTAAAATGATGAATTCAGTACCAAGTTTTAACTTTAAGATTAATCTACAATTCAAACTATATTCCACGACATACTAATATCCAACAAGATTATTAAAGTCATTTTCGCACAACCAGATTTGACTCATTTCATGCTATTAAGTTTGGTTCAACTAGTTTCATCATATATATAATTTAACCCAAGTCACATTCTTTCACGTGTTCATATCAAATCTATTTATGGACATATAAAGCATATTACAATCATAAATTGTCACCTAAAAACTAATATACTGAATTTTTCAAATTCAATTTATATAGATTTTTGAGTTTTAACTACCTTAACTCCATGCTCGTAGACATAAACATACTTTTCTCATTAATTTTATATTATGAGATATAAATAAAACCTCTAGCTACTACTTATTAATCCATAACCTAATTGGAAGACAATAAGTTGTTGCCAATTCCATGAAATCATGCTCCTTGCTTTGAAGCCAAATTTGATGGTGGTATCTATAGAGCTATTGTGGAGGATTTTCATTGGCACGGACTTTTCCTCTCTTATTTTGGGTGGCTAAATGTGAAAAAAACCTCTAGAAACTATTTTAGAATGGTTTTTTTAAAATAAAAATAATAAAGAATTAATAACAAGAAGTTACTTCCCCAACTACCTCATTGCTACAGCGGCACCACTATAGTGGTATGATACCGTTGTGGCGGTCTTGATAGTTTTTGAGGAAAAGGATAATTTTGGATTGATGCTAACTTTCTTTGGGCTTTTCTGCTACGAATAACTCAATAAAGATGAAGTGGTCATTACATTAGTTTCCAATTTACCACCAATTTGTCCTCGAATGGCCATGGGAGATGAGTAGAAAAATGAGTGAATATGGAATTTCAAATTTCAGAAAACACACTTTGCTTCTCCGAATACTATATCTGAAATTTCATATGTGAATTATTATAATAACATGAGGCATGGGTTAGAACCAAGAATGCATAAACATGAACTTGCACAAAGTTTTTAATGATTGATCCACTGTAGTGGCTAGGGCCTCATTATAGCAGAAATGCTAAGATAGACAGCATACCACTATAGCGTATAAACATAAGAGGAAAAATCATTTAATCTATCCTATTTGTAACTTTAAGAAGACTCCACCCTCTAAAAAATTCTATCCAACTTTCGGCTTCTACTGCAATTTCTCAAGGTAATCTTCTACTCCTGCTTGTTGATATTTATTTTAGGACTAGGATTTTGTGTAAATTTTCCCCCTAAAATTTTCAGTTTAGGCAAACTTTTGGATGCTGGAAAAGAGTTATGATTTTGAATCATAAATGCAAAAATCTTACAAATGACAAATCCTCTTATGTTCTCAATGTCTCTATGGCATTGTAAGTGTAAAAGTTACAAAGTTTATAGGAGATTTATGTTGGAAATGGAGTAGGGTAGAGAAAAATTCATTTTCAAAAATCTTGGGCCATGAACACTTGATGTCGGGCATAATCACCCTGGAAATGATGTAAACAACTTCCTCAGGACTTGTTTATGCTTGATCAATACTTATTTGTCAAAAATGGGATGAAAATTAGAAAGTGCCATTGTTGTATTGAGGTTGATGAGTTTGAGGATAAAAGTCTTACTACAGTGCCTGATTGCCCACTGTAACGACACCATTATAGTAGGGTGTCGACGTTACAATGGTTCAAGTACCGTTGTAGTAATCCCAAAACAGTGAGCTAGACAACCCAAAATAAAGAATTTTCAAATTTACTTTAACTCAACACAACTTGTCTCATGATATTTGATGCATTGATTCCTCTAGAAAACACAAATTTCTCATTTTAAGCTTAAATTTGATATGGAAAAAAATGATGGAGCCCTCTCTTATGAATGATTGTTTAATCTACATTGTAAGAGTCACTACATGGAGCTATAGTTAAGAAGTTTTGGTCGCAATTAAGGGATCGTAATAGAAGGAGTACATGAGAAGGCAACAACTTTCTATAAATGGTTAGAGGAGTTTAGGTGGATGTCCTTGATGGATTCAACTTAAAATTTCCATCATAATTAGGTCTAGGGATTTTAAGCTATACGTTCTATAGTAGTATGGGAGAACCCAAACCCCACTATCAAAATCTGAGGGGTGGATGTACCAGTTTCAGTAGGGGTGATAAATGACGTTTTAAGGGTGTTGCACCACCCCCATGATGCTTATCTAGCAAAGGAAGAGGAAGGGAGAGGGCTTGATTTATGGATATACTAGTGCTAAAAGAAAAAAGAGCAACAACCATGTAGGCCAAGGTAAGGGCAGTAACTACTAGAACCAACTTCACTCCTCTTGCTCGATAGTGGCTCAATACGGCATCCAGGAGGATTTTTCTTTTTGGAAACCTCACAATTAACCTACAACATACCTTAGTGGTAGCTTGTACGATGGATGGGCTGGTGCTAAATGTTAGGGAGTTGATTACCTAGAGTGGATTTATTTCCTTGATAATCCTATGGATATATTATTGCCTTCACCGATCACCAAGCTGTGCAAGAGAGTTAGTGACTCAAAGAAAATAGGGGACTCCCGGACTACTTATGATAAGCCCCTTGACCCACTCTAGGTAAAATGTAGGCTAGGAAATAGTACTAAGAGTAAGAAGAAAAAGGCAATAGGAGATAAGATTACAGTGGGACCTATGAGGGTGTAGGGGGATATGTCGACTCTTCATAGAATATGGTCACCATGGAGTGGTTAGATAATAACCTAAGGATTATGAAAAAGCATCTGATGAGCACTCAGACATCTCTTTGAGAATTTAACAAGTTCACCAGTTTGATACCTTCATACTGTAGGATACATTTTCCTAGTTTATTGAGGATCACGTGTAATACTGGGTGGACCTTGAGGCGGAGAAGAGAAAGAGACACTCCGGGATAAGCTCCTAGTCAGCATGTGGAATGGTATAAAGATGTTGTTGAAGGAATTAGGTCCTAAGAAGAAATTTTTTTTATTGAAGGCAAGCGATGCTTAAGAGTTCTCCTTTTTCACAGGCATGGATGAGGAGGAACTCTAAGAGTCTAGCTAGTTTGGAGGAGGCTTCTAGTTTAGTGTCACGACCCAAAAATGGTTGTGATGGAATCTACCTCACTCTTACATAGGTAATACAACACCACAACATAACAAAAGATAACAAATTCAGTAAGAGATTGAATGCACGACGCTTAGTTTTAGGTCAAAATTGGTTAGTTGGAAGAGCGTTTGATCTTTATGCATAGATGTAAAAACTCAAAACATGAATAAAACTCTCATTCTCAATACCCTCTATGATGTTCTAGGCATAATAACCACAACATACATGGAGGATTTGGGTTAGAAATTGAGTAAAAAGAGGAAAAATCATTTTTATTTCAAAGTCTTGGACACATAGTTTTAGGTTGTTAATCACTTTAAAAACATAGTTAAAATGTCTCTTGAGAATTCTTGATGACTTATCTATATCTTATTCATCAAAATATGGGAGAAAAACTTGAAAGCACTATCATTGGAATTGGAAGGTTGGGGGACGAAAGCATTACTGCTGCAATACACCTCTTGTTGCGGCAAGACCGTTATGACGGACCCAACTATTACAGAAATCATACAACTGATATGGAGGTAGAGCCAGTGACCTTACTAGAATGCCGAGAGATTTTCCAAATCTAATTATTCACCCGCATGCTTGTTTTCAGGAGCTTCATTGCATGATTTTCACTAACAAACATATTTTCTTATTTAAGGATTGAAATTAACATGGCACATGATGACAAAGAAGTTGTACCTTAGGGGAAGTTCCTTCACCTTCATTATGAGACTTTCTACCAAGAGCTTCAATTGAGGGGTTTCACCTACAAGAGGGGTTTTGAACGGACGGGGTACAAGAGGATCCACGAGAATTCTATAACATACTGGTAGAGTTTGGGTGGATCTGTTTGAATGAGATGAGCTGTGAATTTAACCAAAACTAGTTCTGAGAATTTTATACTTATATAAATATGATGGATTGGAATAGTCTTATCATAAGTGCAAATATTAACTTATCAGCAAACTCTTACCAGCATTTGTCTTAGTTTTGAGAATAAGTTTGTGTATTTATATACATATATAGTGTTATTTTTGTATTTTTATGATAAACCTAATGTGTATAGTGTTTATGATGCAATGGAGCCAATTCAAGAGCCAAAATTATCAAACAAAGCTTAGACGAGATAACTAGTTAAATTGGTCTTGTGTTTTCTTGTTCTTGTGTACTTTCGATGAGCTTAATGTGTATTATTGTATAAGTATTTTGATGAGATTTTTAAGGAGACCATGGAAGTTTCATTGGTGGCTAGATTAGGAAGACACAAGATATATGAAGAAGGGAAACAAGGAACAACTTAAACAAGTGAAACTAGTGACAATGAGCTAAGCTTGTGCTTGTTATGTTGTGAGTTTCGGAGATTGGATTGTGATGCTCTAATGCTTGGTGTTGAGAGATATTTTAGGTGATATTTATAGGTGGGTATAATTTATAATAATGGAGGAATGAAAAGGCAAGCTAATATGAGCAGTGGACCAAACAAACAAGAGATGAGACTACTAGTGAAGACTTGCCGAAATGGCATAGTTTGGAAGTAAGGGTCATGTCAGGCTCTTCATTTATGGTTTTGGGATGTGTATTGTACCTTATTATTCTAAGAGACACTAGAAAGCTGTGTTATGAGTCCCGCAACACACCAGCCTTTCCTAGGAATATGTTGCGCACTGCAATCCTTCCAAAAATAGGGAAAAGTTGAGTTTTAAGTTGGCTTAAGTTGAGGGCAAGTTTATTCGCATATATTTCATGTGGGACTTGGTTTGCACATCGTAAAGAGGTATATAAGGAGGAATTATTTGTAATTAGGAGATTTTTTTGAGATCAACATTGAGATCAACACAAGGTCTTGGAGGAAACAAGGCAACTAGAGAGCTCTTCCTTAGGTTCGTTGTTCTTTACTCGTCTTTCTTGTAATTTTACTTCTTGAACTTGATTATACTGATTGTTTGAAAGATTAGGAGTGGATAAACACCACTTTTTAGGGTTGAGAATACGTATTATGATTTTTTTTAACTTCTAGTTGGTTTATATGTTCATCATGTCTTGTGATTATTCCTATGTTCTAAGACTTACCATTCTAAAGCATCGTGAACTTTAGGATAAATCCATAGTTTTCGAAAGAATTGAAAATAGCAGTAGAGAGAATAAACTAAAAATGTAGGTTGTGTGGATCATATATTTAATTTATTAGTGTCTAATCCCTAATGGATTATTCGAGGTTAGGACAGAGATATACCTAAATGCTCCATTTGGTTAATAAAATGGGAAGATAACTTAATGAGTTTGAATTAGAGACTCACATCCATCCTCAATGATGTAGTTTTGAGACTAGTTTGTGTAGATCATATCATGACCCAAAAACTGAGTTATGATGACGTCTATATCTCACCTGCAGTCAAGACTAATCCTGGCCTAGAGCAATCAGCGGTGGGCCAGTAGCAAGCGCCCAAAGAAACAAAGAGAAGGAGAATGAAAAAAAGAACTACAAATAGGACACGAACAACACATAACTAAAAATAACTCCCCAAAACCTGGTATCATGGTTGTAGAGCATCTATATACAAAAAGTACAAAATATAACCCACGACGGGAAAATCTATAAGATAGCTATCTAAGACTCAACTAGGATAACTCTGAAACTAGAAGGAAAACTGATCAGCAAGGACGCCAACTGCTTACCGAATCTCCTGTAACTACACCAGCTAGCACGCATGATCGCGTTCGCCCAGATGACTCATACTAGGACCTATATAAGGAAAAGATGTAAAAATGTAGCAT
>JBDJHY010528390.1:1113-16977 GCA_039654485.1 Withania somnifera
ATTTGATGCAACAGAGAGTTAGAATTATAAATTAAATACTAACAAGAATAGGCTAAGGTAAACAAAGGAATGATACTCAAGTATGGTGCCAATATCATTCCCTACCTCATAAGTCCGGTTACAGTAGGAAGGGTACATCCGTTACAACTGAGGAATGAAGTTGTACAATAGATTCTAAAATGTTTAGACTAACACCAATATCGTTTTTAGGTCTAGCAAGCATACTAGTCCCTACCTTATAAGTCAACCCGATAGTAGGAAGGGTACATTCGACACGACACATAAATGTACTTGTAGGATACGTCCTGAAATTTTTAGAAAAATATCAATATCAATCTCATCAAGAAATATAGATTCCTTCGAACCATAATCATTAAATGCATTTGGGATCACTTCTTATCACTTTCAAGGGCTTTCATTTCCATCACAATAGTATATAGAAATCAGTACTATGACAAATAATCAATTCACCATACACAAATGCCACTATCCGGTGTAGTCAGGACCATAGGGGCTAACTGATACTACTTGTTAACTCAGAATCAATTGGTATGATCGGGACTTTTAGTCACATCAAATTTACTAATAAGACTAAAGAATTCTATCACATTACTGGAAAATGGGGCAACCTCGTCACCTCAATCCTTGGTTGGAAAAAATCGGGTGTCATCTCATTATCAAACTCTCATAAGCCTAGATTCAAGTTCCAAAAGTCCAACAAAACAAGGATTATCAAAATTAAAAATTAATATGGCACAAAAGTTATGAATAAATCATCAAGCCCTCACACGGGCAAACTATCAACCATAACATAGAATCATAGGAATAAATCCCATAGACAGGAATGACTATCAATTAGGTATAACAACACAATGATTCAAACAACTCAGGGTTAGCACACGGCCATATCAATCATTACTCACAGATTAAACATATGAACAAACATTTACCCATTTTTATTCCTTGGTTTTAATCTCACATGCTTGACTCTAGTGTACAGGTGAATACTCATTACTTCACCCACACGGACACCTCGAATAATCCTATTTACTCCTAATTACAAATAAATAACACATAACGAGGAGTCTATAATGCTTTGTAATAGGTTCAAATTCCACCTGCCTTAAGAAAATATGAAAATAATCAAATTGGTGCTTTGTCTTTGTATTGTTCCTCCAACTTAGAAAAATCTGGTAAATAATAATTTTTCCATAATAAATTATGATAAATATTACCAATATATAAATCCCTAACTTGGGTCCAAAATTACTTAGAAAAAGACAAGCCAAATATCCTTTTTGATATTTGGGATGTTTTCATGAAACAAGTCACTGATAGCTTATGGATTCTAAATATCAAGTTTAAATCAAAATGGGGTTCAATTTGATATCCAAGATATCAATATTTTCATAAAAAGTATGGGTATGGGTTTTAAAACCCCAAAGTGATTCATGAAAATCATAAAAAATAAAGATGAACCCATGTTTAAAATCTCATAAATGATAGATATTTTTCTTCAAAAACTTACCTAGGATATTCAATATCTTAAACTTTTTAATCGGATCTTCCTAAGGATAAAAATATCTTCTAATGTGACTAAAAAGGGTTTGGAACATGAAAATGAGGTCTATTATGAAAGGGTATATGTGTGTTATACTTATAAGGATAGAGGTAAACTTTTAAAACGTTGGCATATCATCATAATTTCACAAAGTTTAGAAGTAAACTTAGACCCTTTTCTATAAAATTTGAACTCTTAATGAAATGTTATGACTATTCATCTCTATTTTTTTCTCCTTGAAAGGTGGGTTGAAACTTAAGGCGATTATTTTCATAAAATATTAAACGTCCATAATTGCTTTTGTATAGCATCTCAATTATGAAGCAGATATTGTTAAATATGTTACCTTTGGTATAATCAGAGAAGTCATCACATCAAATAATGTTCTAGGTACTCATGTAACCAAAAAGGAAATACTGTTTAGGCCTACCTGTTCTTAGATCTCCTACCAAAACTATACTAAGATCTGACTGCAAAAACAAATAACGGTATCAGGTCTAATGAAACAAGTCATTCAAAATTCCCAATAATTGATATGAGAAAGTGAAGAGAAGGGGAAGAGATATAGAGTTAGAAAGGGTGAGAGAAGAAACTAGCTAGCTTCTACCACCAGTTCAGTATCGGATACGAAATTCTTTTTATAGAAAACACTTTTTTACTTTCTCCATTTGATTTTAATTTTCATTTTTTTCTTAAATAAATTTTCGTTTTTAGCTTTTAATTTTGACATATCAAGAAAAGCTAGTTTTTTTCATGTTTTACCTTAGCATTAATATGTATTTTCAAAACTCAAGACCTAATAATAAATATTAATTAATAAAAATAAAAATATAAAATAATCATGTCAATCATTATTTTCTTAATGGGCGTATCAAGCCTAAATATGACAACTAGTTCTGAACGTAGGGAGTAATATTAGGAGAATCCAGTTTACTTGGATTTCAAATAGATATCAGACCGACTATGAAAATAAAAATCTAGCTATCTTTTGAAAAGAACGGTGTCATATTCTGAATGTATGCCAAACTATCCTCTTTTAATTAAAGATTGTGGTCCACTCGTTGGCACCTTACTGCAATAACAAAAACTGTGCTGATGGGTGAACAAAATTAAAGGACGAATTGCATTTTCCCTACTCATCAATGCAATGGAATTATTAAACATAAATAAGATGAGATAAAAATCATGAAAATTAAAGGCTCTAAATCACAACAGAGGCAAGAAATGTGATATATTTTGGTCAGCCTAAATTTTGATAGGTAGGGAAGAGGTAAATTTATAATTTAAAGCATATGGATTCTAATAATAAATAATGTTGATAAATTATGTTAATTGGATCTACGCCACCAACTATGGGTGAGCTAGCTGTGCGTAGTTGAATAATGAGTGTTGGGTTCACAATCAAATATCTATAAATATTTAGTGATACTTTTAATATACAATATGATCTAAGAAAAATATAGAAGATTCACGTAAACCTATTGGTTACGAGTTAAATTCATCCTCGAGACAAAGTCAATTGATATTTTTTCTACTAAGTACTATATATTAAGAGTTCATTTGGTTTTACTTTAAAAGTAGCTTTTAAAAAGTAATTTTGTAAAACTCAAACTTCAATAACTTTTTAGTTAAAAAAATATAGTACAGGTATACCTACTTCTAACTTTTAAATTTTTATAAGTCAATTTTAATTTTTTTTAATTATTTTTAAAATATCCAAACACTTTTTTCAGTTAAAAACTACTTAAAAGTTAATTTGACGAACTTATAATTAAAGTCAAACAACTCTAATACACGACTACGGTGCACGTGATGATAACTATAACAATTCAAGGCAAACTAATAAACTAATTTATGTATGCATAAAGCCATAATTGATCACCGAAATATCACATACCACTAGATATTAGATATCAAGTCACATAACACGACAAAAAAGACGTTGATATCTTTTGCTTCCCATTAGTCTTGATGGATTGAATTGCTTGAACAAAACAAGGGGTTTTCGATTAAATGTGACAAAGAAGTGTTGAAATTTTAAAAAGAGTTACACAAGTTTTAATTATTGGGTGTTGGTGAAATTTTATGTTTAGAATTAAGAAAACTTTGACCCTTTTACAATAATTTTTCCTTTTGACGCTTTGAACCAACACCTTAAAAGCCTAATAACCCCAAAAAAGGTAAATGACCAAACCCCTTAAAAGCCTATTAGGGATCTTCTTGTATTTGTTGTTGGTATTATTTTTTTTTTCTAATGTTGCTATTGTGAGTGTTGAAAAGAGAGAAAGAGACAAGAGCACCTTATTGTTTTTCTCTCTTTTCTTAATTTGGGAGGGATAAAATAATTTTCCTTAATTGGGGACTAAATTCCATTCATGTAGCATTGTGCATTTCTTGAGATGTGATTTTTTTTATAATTTTGGTAAGTATATATTATTGTTTTGTGTGTATTGCTCATCTGTGTTTTTATCTACTGCTTCGACCGCTGTTGTATTTGTTTCAAAAACTGTTGCATATGTTTCAACAACCGCTTCATCTGTTGCTGTAACAAATGTAGCAAGTGATGAAAAGATACATGTTTTAGATATGTTATCGCTATTGTTTTACCTATTTTACTAGTTGTTGCACTAATTACTACTTATATTTTAGAAGTAGTTAATTATATTTCAATAATTGTTACATATATTACTGATATAGATATAATAATTACTTACATATGTTCAGCACTTGCTGATTAATCTTTAGGCAGATTCAGAACAATTTTTAACTCATAATATAGGTACCTTTATTCAATACCATAAATGGAGACAAGGTAATAATAGGCGTTGATTGATTTGATGAATGGTTTGAGTTCAACAATCATTAAATTTGGCATTGGAAGAGCAAAGAAATGGTAGAGATGATAGTGATGATTGTGAATCGAGATATCATGTATGAAGATTTTATAAAAAAAATCATTTTCTATTGTGAACTAAATTATGAGTTGAAGGATCTTGGCATCACCTACCTGCACAGTTGTGGTGAAAGAAAAGGGCTGCTCCTTTTAGAATGAAAAATCTAATAAGTTTATGTACTTATTTAAAAGATACAGGTAGACTCATTTTAAGGGTATACGTGGTTGAAAGATTGGTAGAGGACCACAACTTACCTCAAAATCAATAAATGAAAAATGATGAATGTTTTTGGGGAACATGGATATTCCCGACAAACAAAGTGCCATTGAACAAGATATTTCTCATACTCCTACCCCTACTCGTACTCCCGAAGTTGATAGAAATACATCGACAACTGCACAATCATCAAAGTCTTGTTATGTTGAAGATGACGAAATGAGTTTTTACACCACTATGTCATTCAAGAATAAGAAAGATCTGGATATTGCTTTAAAAATTACTTGTGTGAAAAAATATTTTAGAATGAAGAAAGTGATCACCTCGCTACTGTGTATTATGTCAAATCTGTATATCCTGAGTGCAAGTGGTGGTTGATATCTTTAAAGATTCAAAGTCCTAATAGATTTTATATCAAAAAGTATAGAAATGGACACATATGGTTCACAACATCTTACGAGATGTAACCCATATGCCGCAACAAAAGTCGTTGGTGTATACTTCAATAATAAATTTCCTAAAGGTAAAGACCCTTCTACAAAAGATCTTGAGAATTCAATCTGTATTTAACTGGGCTACAAGGTTAGTTATTGAAAGATTTAGAGGAAAAGCGAGATTGCAATGTCCTTGGTAGGGGGACAAATGAGTAGGGGGACACACAAGCACGACTATACGTTGCTTGATGCTTACCATTATATACTTACGATAGTAAATCTTGGAAGTAAGATGACATTAAATCTTGGCTAAACTGGTAGGTTTAGGTACTTTTGTGTTTCCTATGGAGTTTCAATTCTTGGTTTAAAACATATCTTAAAATTCATAGTTGTTGATTGGACATTATTGTATAGAAAGTATGGAGGAGCGTTGTTGTCTTTAGTAGTACAAGATGTAGAATTTTTTTTAAATGACATTTTGTGTAGCAGACTCTCATTATGATGTCTCTTATCAATATTTTTTGAACAAATGAGCATCTTTCTAGATGATACCCTTGAATTGTGCATAATTTCTAACAGACATTCTAGTATTAAGAAGATGGTTGAAATAACTTTTACAATGGAAAAATCATCTACCACATTTATAAAGCAACAAAAGTGTATAGCATAGATGAGTTTAACAATCACTTCAATCAAATAAGAGATATGGTGGAAGGGATTGCTGTACATCTTAACTTGTTGGATTTCACAAATGGAATAGGGCATTCTTTTCAAAAAATAGGTAAACCTTTTTAACAACTGTTGTGTATCTTTTGTGTATTGAATCTGCAATAATTACAACAACATCTTAAACTAATAAAACTATTGCTTTGTATATTTTTTTTGTAATTTATTTTCATATTATTAACAGTTTTGGTTATTGATTTTATAGGTTATATATTATGATGACAAACATTTTTGAGTTGATTAACTCAATTTTTCTTGATGAACGAGAACTACCATTATTATTTTTTATGAAATTAATAAAAGTTATGGAGAAAAATTTCATAAGAGGCGCAATGTGTTCCTTAACTTATCAACCATATTTGTTCTTAGGATAGAGCGGAAGATTGCAAAATATGCTAATTTGGGGAACAAGCTATTGTAATGCAGTCGCAACAGTCAATTTACAATGAGAATCTTGCACCTATACAAAATTTGACCTCGACAAAGTACCGTGTCCACATGTTATTATGGAAGTCGTATTTATGAGTACTTGTCTCTATTTAACAAGGTAAAGACATCCTTTTCATATACTTTGAGAAAATTAAATACGTGCCACCCAAAGAAACTCGAGAAATTCCTAGAGAATTTAAACAGGAAAATACAACCTCCGTATGTGGATCCATTCGAGGTGTGAAGAAGGTGCACGAAAGGATGAAAAGAAATCGAAGAATAATTTCCAACAAGGAAAAAAAGATGTTCCCAATGGGAAAAGGATAGGCATAAAAGATTAACATGTTCAAAGCAAAATGATTCATAAGAATATATTTTATATCTTGACTACTAATTGTTATTTGTGAACTTGTTTTAAATTTTTATGTAATGGTGGTCTTAACAAATTTTAAAAACTTAGAAAGTAGGTCGTCTGCTGTATTTGCTGGAATTTTTTACAGCAATTTACTAATTTACTTCAGCAACTATTTTATTTATTGTGAACATTCTCAGATAATAAGGAAATATGTTTTAGCAACAACAGTACTTGTTGAGAAAATTCTCAACAAGTAGGCAGAGTGTTTCGGCAATTTCTGTACTTGTTGAGAAAATTCTTAGTAAGTAGGCAGAATGCTTCAATAATTATTGTACTTGATTTGAAAAAATTACCATGAAATTATATAAGATCACTATTAAATCTGAGTCTAAGTACTATAAATGTAATGACCCTCAAGGCCTTTAGTGATTCCTGCAATTTTTCTGTGTTTAAAGTGTTTTTGTAACTGCCCTAAGTTGTTTGTGACTTGATGGGATTAGTAGGACGGTTCCATTGTAGTTTTGTAATTTTTTTCCTTTATAATTATAGCTTCTTAAGGGCTTACTCAACTAATATGATCTCGAATTTCTATTTCACTGAGTGTGAACTTTCTATTTCTATTGATACATAAAGATTTCATATATGAAATATTGAAATTGTACTCTGTCTATTTTTTGATCCTCAATTATTTAAGTTGAGGTTGGTTGAGTACCAAATGGACATGATCGCATAGCCTAGTGCATCACGATCTCAAGGCTGAGGGGCGCGATCGTGGTGAGTAAGGAGTCTAGGGGTCGAGATTGGTGGCCTATGCTGCAATCTCAGGATTGCTTAACAGCCTATAGATATTTTTTTCTTCATTTTCTAGACGAAAATCCCTCATTTATTTAAGATTATCTTAATTCTAGTGCATAAATTAGTATATTTTAAAAGTTTCTAAGTGATTTTAGTCTATGGAATAATATCCATGTGGTTCTATGATCATTTTTTACGGGTAACTTCTTGGTTTCTCTTGAGTAATAAAGTTTTATATATTACATAAGCTTTCCAGGCTTGTTTCTTCATTTGCTATCATTATTTTGAGCCCTATTTTGTAACGTATGATGTATGAGCTGCAGCCTATGTGTTGGTATAAATATTTCATTTTTTTGAGCTATTAGGGTTGATGGACTCATGGGAGTTTTGATTTTAACCCCACTATTTATATAGCAATATGGGTCTTATTATATTCATCTTGACATGTGGTTTATGTTTTAGTTAGCTTCGTGTGTTTTCAAGCTTCATACATGATTCTTCAGATATTATGACATGCTTCTCGAGGTTATCACTGGAATCTAGGTAGGCTATGATCCACTTTCTTTAGACTGGGTATTAGTGTGGTATATGTAAGGTAAAGTGCCAGCTTGGGGCTGGGATTACTAGTTAGAGCCCACTATGTTTATTCTTCTGGCCTATGACCTACTTAGCCTGCTTGTGACTTAGTTACTTACCCTAGGTCTATGTTTCCTGACTCCCATATTCAACGCCGACTCTGGAACATAGTATGTTTGGGGGAGGATTATAACCTTTGGTACATGTTTCATACTGACTCTCGAACGTAGTTCAGGTCGCTACGCAAATTGTACTAGTTGTCAGAGCCTAATAGTTATCCCCTAGTTTAAGATGGTGGATTTAGACCCAATATAGGTAGGCTGATTATTTTGTGTTCTACATGACATATTATGTATGATTGGTATGTGCGCGGTCACCTGGCTATAAATAGTCGGATATGGTTTTTGTGAATAGTTAGTAACTATGTGTGATGATATTGTACCTTAGACCGGTGCAAGCCTTAGAGTGAGTTATATTGGTCTGAGCTGTGATAGCTCCATGTTTTCCTTTGTATGGGTATGTTCTTAGCCCTTAATGGCCGCCCTATGGACAGTTATGGAATTTTGACCATAGTTGGGCTAGGAGAGGATGTACCTTGTGACCAAGGCTTAGCAACCATTCTATTGATTCCATTTTGCATTTGTAGACCAATTTACCCTATTAATTAGTTCTACGTTGCAAGAATGCATTAATAATTTTAAAATTTAACTTGATTTTTACAAAGTAGTAATTGGAAATTAATTTCTTATACATTATATATATCCATGACTGGGGTAGTAGTATGGATCATTTTCTAACACTACCTTATCTATTTTCTCACTAGCACTCTTATTTATGGGTATTTCTTACATGGCAGCAGTTGAATTTTTACTTCCATTTTGATTCTCCTATTCGACAGTGACTTGAGTTTCCACTAAGATATTATATATGGGTTGAGATCGAGTTTTGAATTTTTTCCATGATGAATATGGCACTAGTTGTCCTTTACGAGGATCTTTTATGTGGGATTAGATCCCTTTATGGACCCTCTAACCATACGTAGCTATGCTTGAGAAGGCCAAAGAAGCTATGAAGTCTTAAATAGCCATATCTCTTTACCCCTCCCCATAATGGCATCAAAGGTAATAAGTCTCTTCTATAGAATTCATAGAAGTTTGTATGTATAAGTTTAATATCTTATGGTCTTATTAACATGTTTGTGCAAAGTATGCTCAAGTACGATTCTAACTCGTAACATGAATCATTCTAGCCTATGTTTAAGGTCAATACTTCAATATATAAGTTAAGAATTATTCCATTCATACTCCTATTCTAGCTTTAGCCATCATTTGAGGACGAATGATCTCAAGAGGGAGATATTGAACCAATTTTACATGTAGTATTAGACCTGAGTGCAATGAGTTTATATGTAAATATAGGTGTAAAATTATTTACACATGTGTATGAATAGTGTTAGCTATGAATAAAGGTATTAAGGAACCCTAAATAAAAAGTTGAACTCAAAGCTTTTTTATCGACTTAGTTTTTCATAGAAGTTTAATTATGGGTCAACTACAAATTGTCATAACTACAAAATATAAGGAGTAATGTGGTCCATGAACCATCAGATTAAAGGTCTTTAAGTCCTCTTTCCAACATAACAAATCTCTTAATAGAGGTCCGAGTAAAGAGTTCAGGCCTTTCTACTTGAGACTGTTCGAGCTGTCAAAGTAGACGAGTGTGGTGGCTGAATCATCCATGGGTAGAAAATTTATCCCTGGGGTCGTCCAAATTCCAATGGAATTCCTTATGGATGGTTTGGGGTGGAATGGTGATTCAGAGGTGGAGGATTCATCCCCACGACCTTCCAAGAATCTATTTTCAGCCTTTAAAAAGGATTTTTAAGGGGTATTTTGGTCCTTTCCTTATCAAAGACCTATCCCACATTTTTTAAACACCCTAAAACATGATTTTTCAAGATCAAAACATATTATTAACCTCTAAAATTTCATCTTATTCTCTAAAAACTTAAGAACAATAGAAAAGGGTTTTCAAATTCCAAGCCGTAAGAAGCTTCAAATTCAAGATTTTCCTCAAAAACCTTCTTCTCCTAGGTATGTAGGACTTCGATGGGAAGTTTCTTCAACTACCATGTCCAAAACTTTACTATTTTATGAAATTCAATTCTCCATGGTTATGGTTATAAACGCCTTTTAATTTCTTCCATATTTATGCAAATTTTTGTGGTTTCTTGAAGTTTTTGTTCATGATTATGATATATGTGAATATTATACTTATTTTTAATCTTATAAAGGTTTTATTGTTTTTATTTATTACCACATATATTGACATATTTATTTTTTTAATATACAATGAGTATATACAAGATTTTGAATTCTCATTAATAAGATGATATTATGAAAATTATAATTATGCAAGAAGGTTCACTTTTCAAAGTTTATTACTGGATTTCAAGATACATTATAGGTATTTCATTTTGAAGAATTTTATGGTCCAGATGACTAATTTAGGACATGATATAGAGAAAAAGGATCAAGTCATGATTTATGAATGATATGGGAAAAATATGCAAAATGTAATATATAAATAGTTATGTAAAATATATTTTGGGAGGATTATTTAGTATTGAGTGAACACAGATCTAGAAAATATAAGGTCCATAACTAGGTTACCACCGTTGGTCCTTATGTGATCAAAATTACAAAGGTAAGTTTTCAAGATCCTTAGCTATATGGTTATAATTTTGACCAGTTAAATCAGCCTTTTGAGTACAGGTGTACACCGCTGGACTCCGTGTTAGATCGTATGGTTTTATATGTTAGCTAATCCATCTAAAGTAATAATTTATTTGACAATTGTATGATATAACTTTTGTATGATAAAACTCAGTATGATTTTAGATGGTTTTCTTGGTCCGTATTTGTAAGATATTTAATCTTTCAATTACTTTAAGTTTGACTTATGATATTATTTCATATTAAATTTCAATATACTCAGTACCTTCCCTGTATTGATTACATACTTTCTTTACCTATATTTTTTTTATGTGATGTAGATATATGTGGCCATTTCCAAACTCATGGCTAACCAGCATTGTGTAATGGCCCTCGGGGATATTTCCATGATTCATGTGATTACTCTACTTCTTAAGAGTTCTTATAACTACCCCAACTCATTTGTAACTTTTTGGGATCGGTAGTTACTTCCCTAAGAGTTTTATAAGGTAACTTTCTTTCATTATTTCTAATTAGGCCTTAATTAGCTTATATGATCCTGAATGGCCTTTTCGTCAATTATGTTGAGTTTGAAATATCGATTTATAGGTTATCAAATTAGGGAACTGTTTCAAATAATAGCCTCAATTATTCAAATTAAGGCTGGTTGGGCACCATAAGGGTCGCGATCGCACTGTCTATGATGAGAACCCATAGGCCTGGCCCAGTATGCATCGTGATGATAGAGATATGGTCTGTGATCACGGATAGTGAGCCGGCTAGGGGTCATGATTGCGTGGCTTGTTCTACAATCATGTAACTACTTGGCAGGCCTATATGAAGTTTTTTTCTTCTCTTTCTCAATCATTTTATTCATAAATTCCAAGTTTTCCATGAGAACTAAGTAATTTAATGTCTATTTGATGTCCCAAATTGAGTTTCTGATTAGTGCAAATTTGTTTTAGTGATTATATACTTGTTTCTACCGGCAATTCTTTGTTTTCTCTATTGGAATAAAGTTTTGTCTTTTACATAATGTTTTGGGGCTAATTTTTTTCACTTTCTATAGTTATTTTGAACCCTATTTTTTACAATATGATGTATGAGTTTTGCTTTATATTTTAGTATAAATATTTTATTTTTCTAAGCTATTAGGTTTTTCAAACCCGTTTTTAGTTTAGATTTCAATCCCTCCATTATATAGTAATACCGATCTCATATTACTCCTCTTGAATAATGGATTATTTTTTTCTATATTTATGAGGTTCTAAACTTGTGCTTATCAGCCTCTTTTAGTGTGAATTTTGAGGTTTTCACTACACATGGTACGCTACGGCCTACTTTCTTCAGACTGGATATTAATGTTTTATATGTGTGGAAAAGTTCAGGATCGAGGATGGGATTACTTGTTGGATCCCTTCTATGCTTACTCTTCAAGCCTATGTCCTATATAGTTGACTTGTAGCTTAGTTACTTACCATGGGGCTATATTGCCCTACTGCATGTCCAATGCCGACTCTGGAACATAGTATGGTTGGGGGAGAAGTATAAGATTTGTTGTATATGGTAATACGCTGACTCTGGATTGTAGTGAGGTTGGGGAGGACATTATACTAGTGGTAGAGATTAGTAGCTATCCCTTAATTTTCTTTGGTGTCTTTAGAGCCGATCTAGGTAGGCTCAATGTCGCTAAATCTGGAATGTAGTGAGGTTGGGGAGGATATTATACTAGCGGTAGAGATTAGTAGCTATCCCTTAGTTTTGGTTTGTGTCTTTAGAGCTGATCTAGGTAGCCTTAATTTTTTTGTTATACATTAGGTGTTTTGTACGACTAGAACATGTGTGTTCACTTGGCTATAGATAGCCATACATAGCTTTGTCGGATATGTAGCAGCCTTGTGTGATGATATTGTACCCTATCCCAATACGAGCTTAGGAGTGAGATGTGTTAGACTGAGAGGTGGTGGATCCATGTTTTCCGATGTATTGTTTAGTAATTAATCCATAATTGGTGCCCTCCAGGTATTTGTTGCATGTTTTATGCGATTACTCTTGGCTCAAGACCATAGTTGGGATAGGATTGAGTATACCTCGCTGGTAGGGCTTGGCAACTATCCTATGGATTCTAGTTAGATATTGTAGACCAGTTTAGCCTATTGAATGGCTTTGTGTACCGATCATGTATGAAATGTTATAAATGGTAATTTGATTTCAATGGAGTAATAATTATAAACTGATTTCTTATATATCTATATCTTCTACGACTCCACTCATGAGCAGTATGAAGCTATTTTCTGACATTATTTGATTCTATTTTCTCACTATCACTGTGATTTCTTGATATTATCAACATGGAGATAGTTGGGCTTTTATTGAGATTTGGATTTTTTTCTTACATAGCTGGACTTGAGGTTTCCACTAAGATATGATATACGTATTGAGCCCATGTTTTCGAATTTTTGACCTAATAACTATACCACTAATTATATTTTTTCTAGGATTTTGTATGTTGTATTAGATCAATCCATGGACCCTATGAAATTGGGTGACCTTTCCTGAGATATTACTACTAGGTTGGAGTTGCAGCGTATGAGAGGGATATACTTGAGTAGAAGGGGTAAGTATATGGGGAAGCTTCTATGGGTTTTCTCCTATAAAAGTCTTTGTACCGGAGAGGGTGTGTACGGGCACTGTTTACTTTACAAAACCACTTTGGATTGCATCATATACACTTGGTTGCACTCCCTAAGGCTTACGGGGAAAGTTCTATTGGGTTACTTATGTGTTGATGTGTTGGTTTCTTACTAGGTTTTGTGGCTACTCTTCTATGTTTTCTATTACTTATCTTTTGTTAGTTACTATAACATTCAGTAGTTACATTCCCTATGTTCCTTTTTATTATTTTTCCTTCCTTGTGTTGGTTATGTTGGAGCTTTAGGTACATTTCGTGTTTGGTCATTATTTGCTTGTGCCCCAGTTTCTTTGTGTTACACCTTGATAGTGACTTTCGTGGTAGTTGTTAGATTATGTTGCACATACTGATAGCTGACCTTCACTATACTTACAAGATATTATTGCAGTTACCCTATTATGTTTACATTATATGCTACTGCCTTATTTTTGTTTTATTATATTTTCCTGCTTATGCATACTTTTGCCAGGTCAGCTAATGATGCGTACTAGGTACCCATTGTTTGATATTCATGCTACACTACTGCATCATTTTTTATGCAGGTCCTAGAAGGAGTCATTAGGATGTACCCAATCGTCCGAGCTAGTTTATTGCTATTTTAGGAGACTCAGTGAGCAGTCATTGTTCATGCTAGATGGTCCTCCTTATATCTACACAGTTGTTCTATTTGGAGTCAAGAAAGCTATTTTGTAGTTTTTTCCCCACTATGGGTGTTATTCTGTACTTTTCAATATATATATATATATATATATATATATATGATCTATAACCACGATACCAGGTTTCGGGGAGTTATTTTCAATTGTGTATTTTCATACTCCTTTCTATTTTCTTCTTTTTGTCTCCCTTCTCCTTTTCTTTTTGTTTTTGGCACTAGACCATCACTTTTCCTTCAGGGACGAGATTAGGATTTTCTACAGGTGGTATGTGTATGCCATCACAACTCAATTTTTGGATCATGAAAGAGTGGTATCAGAGATCTAGCTTCACAACTGTCTTTATTTTCTAGGAGAAAATATTTTGTAGAGACCCGATGATTGGTACATAGGAATCTATCTCCTATTTTTTACATGCTACAAGGAACTCTTTAGTAATGACTCTAACTTCTTGCCCCCTTACATTTTTTGTATCATCATTGGGTGTCTTATGACCTTACTTGGCTCTACTCTTTCTAGATGACTACGAAAAGGCCCCCGGTGGGCACCAATGAGATTCTTGTGTGCATTCCTTTAGTTCCAAAATTAGAATTGAGTGAAAGAAGACTAAATTATTTGAAAAAGAGTTTGGGAACCAACTAGGATCCACCAATAATTACTATTACACTAGTCCTTTAAGGCACCATGATTCGAATGGAGGTGTTAGAGGGTGATTCGAGGAAAGCGTCACATGGGGATGAGTTTGTTGTATTTCATCAAGGGTCTTCGACTATCTATGGCTATGTTCCATGTTCTATACAGAGGTCGGGTACACTATCATGCTTTATCCTAGCAGGAATAATAAAGTATTGGATTTCTTCAGAGGATTGGTTTTTCCCCTATATTTGGTGATATAACAGTTGGTAGCAGCCGGATACACCCTAGGGAAAATTTTAGATAGTTTTCGTCCTTGTATAAAGCTCAGTGGATGTCGGTTACAATAACTAGCTCTTTAGGGGCACCTATATTGGGATTCAAGGTCGTGGTGGCCAGACGAGCTCATTTAGTGGTTTCATTTGAGGAAGAGGTCATGATTGTTTTGAATGTGGAGAGACAGGTAGTTATTCTAGAGCTTTCCCTGGGCATAGGGACATTCATTCAACAGCAGTTACAACCTCACATTAACAGTTAGTTGGAATGAGTCTATTAGTTTGTGTTTTCCCTGTAGAGGGATCGATTGCTTGACCAGGGAGTGTTCCGATGGTGGATGTCTTATTTAGGCTGGTCAACAGAGTCTTTCACCAGTTTTTCATCCTTCATTTTATGACCTAGAGTAGGGTGTTTCGAGTGAGATACCTTGGAGAACTTTTTATGACATGGTTTTATTTTATTTCTTACTTTATTTGTACTAGCTTGAGTCGGTTTACTGGCCCTCTTTCATGTGTTTAATGGCCTTTAAGGTCATTTATGATGAATACGCAGTGTCTTGCATCCTAGGGCATTTTGGTAGTTTCCCCAAATCATTTATGACTTGCTGGGACCGATAGTTCGGATCCCTGGCGACTCAGTCGAGAATTATCCCAAATTCCGTGTTTTAGAACCTTAAATTTAGTAATCATTGACTAAAGTCAGCTTTCCTTCAAGACGAGCAAGAAATTAAATTTTGACAGTTCGTTAGCTCTGGAAGACCAAACAAAGTCAAGTTCGACTGTGAGTTTGTGAATTCTAGGCTTTGGTTATTAATTAGGTAATTTTATGGGAATTTGTTAAGTTTAAGCCTAACCGAGGAGCTTTGGTGATATGTTGATGTTCGGAGTGCTGAAATGGAATTCTGACG
>JBDJHY010528499.1:0-16977 GCA_039654485.1 Withania somnifera
ATGTGTGTTGCACATGTATTAGATTTGGTTGTGAATGATGGTGTAACATGCATAAAAGTAGTAGAATTAATCATTTTAAAAAACTTTGTGAGCTTGTGAGCCTTCCCTATAAAAAGGTTCCAAAACATGTTAAAACAAGATGAAGTTCTTTCCATGAAATGTTTGAAGTTGCATATAGATATAGGAATCCAATTACTATGCATTCTAACGGACGAACATACTTCTAATCCCAAATTTAAAATTATGAATGATGATTGTAATAATGTTAATGAACTTGTTATAATTTGAAATCTTTTTATGAAGCCACCAATGTTTTGTCTGGTTTGTATTATTCTACAATTACTGAAATTTTATTACATGTATTGAATATTGCATGCCGTTTTGCTGAATATAGAGATAAACCATTGTTTGAAGAGGCTATTATAGTTATATTTGAAAAGTTAAAAAAATATTTTTTTTCCTGTACCACAAATTTATTAACTGATATTCTTTTTAATTCAATATTCATGAAAGTAGTCCTTACATCCCGGTCCGATACACGGAATGGAGAAGAGCAGGATAATTTGGGTTAAACTGGAAGTTAGAGAGATACTAAGGCATAGTCCTGCTACTAGAGAAGGCTCTTCCATGCTAAGCGTCTGAATAAAAAGAAACTTGTGCAAAAGCATTAGTTAAATGCATTTATAAGAATTTAGATATTCAACCTTATGAACAGCCAAGTTTAGAAACTTGTCAAAGTAACATTAGATCACGTGCTAGGAAAATGTATGATAAATATTACATATTACAAAAAAATAATATTGACGCTCCACAAAGTAGTAAGACTAAACAGGATTTCCATAGTAAAGTGAAGTCTCAGCTTGGCACTGGTTCTTATAATAAATGTGATTTTGATGACTATCTAAACCAGGGAATCAATAATAGTATGAACAGTGAAGGCATACCACAATCAATTTTCAAGACTTAACAAGATGATGAAGGACTTTCTAGCTATTTAAGCGACATTAGTAGCTTCGGAGTCAGGTTTCAATGTTGGAAGATTTCAAATTGGAGAATATCTATGTTCACTAGTAGAAGACAACTTGGAGATTTCAGTACTATTCAGGGATTGTATCAACGCCGATCAATGCAACAAAGGACTATGCATATTAACTTCACAGTATGAATATTTGTAGATTCAGTAATTAGTGGCAACCATGAAGACGACATGGAACACGAAGATCATTTGAAAAATCTACCAAGACCATCCATTTATTGCACTCGGCCTTTACAAGATTTAGGCGAAAGTGTTTCTAGACTATACAACTATTTATATCATAGAACCCTTTCTATAAGGTGGCTGCGTAAATTAGTTGAAACAGAACCCTTCCTAGAAGATTGCTGCGGAAATGTCACGACCCAATTTCTCAGATCATGATGGAACCTACTATACCACCAGTAGGAGAACCAACCCTGTAGTTCGAAGCCGAAGTGGAGGACTACTATCTCAAAAGCGGAAAGCACAAGTGTAATAATAATATATGAATGAAAGAGGAAACGTAAAGAATCAACTATTCTAAAAATCCGATATCAGTGTAATTCAAAAACCTCTAAGTACAGGATATGGAATCAAATATCTAATACAAGTGTGTCTCCGATGATATATAGAGATAAATATCAATACTTAAGAGAAGCCGGAAAAACTGGACGCCCTGAATCTCTGAAGAATAATAGAGACTGCACGAACATCGGTCTGTATATCAAGGTCGGGCACTTGTACTTGGATCTGTATGTGGGCAAGTGTAATGAGTACAAGTTGTCAAAGCAACCCATACCTAGTAGGATTCAAGGGCCCACTAGGCACATAACCATAATAAAAGTAGTAAATAACGGAAGAAAATTAAGTAGGGTCATAGAAGAAAATAGTACATCATGGAAGCTAGCTATTCAGATAGAATCAAGTAACAAGTAGAACATCTATTGCTAACTAATCACATAATAGGATTTCAGGAAATGAAGGAAGATATATTGAGAATCCTTGTAACAGTATATGTGAATAATAACAAAAATAATCAAGAACCAAGTAAAAGATAAGGAGCGAATATGGATGGTATACCGGTAACCTCAAGAAAGGAAAGGATGAATAATCAAAGGATATCTAGCACAATCATCCCTCATAACTAAAAAGTCTCAAAAGTAACACTACAGTAACTAGACAGTAAATCAACAATTTGATAAATGAATTAAATACAAAAATCACGCTCACCCGTAGTTATCCACATACTGCCAGGGGTACACTGAAGAAAACAAGTGTGGAAAAGTAAATACACACCATGAAGTATCAATTCCTGTGTATATTTCTCCTCAGGTGCCCGTAGGCACAACAGGCAGAATCTATGGAAGGCTACCCTAAATGTTCCCGGTATATCCCTACTTCGTCCTATTACCCCCCCTCCGTGTCGTTGTAGCCCAGAGGTAAGGTCCAGGAGGTACGCTCACCACGTACAATCTCTAACTTTATCATAACCTCACATATGAATCACAGAGCCTCAAGGGTCTCACAGTATGGAATCCAATGCCTCATAACAATACTATCATCAAGACATACTGGCAAGTCATGGCATTCAACGCCTCAATGTAGTGGTATCACTAATATCCTTAGTGGAACATGTATCACTGCTGTACGACGATGGACTCAAGTGCCAACGGCTATACTTACTAACGATCAGAGTTGGTCTTAAGCCCCAACATTAATTAGTCAAATGATATTTCCTGGTGCCAAGGTGTAAAGCCTGGGTTAAAAGAAGTAGAAAAAGTAGTACCGGGTGCTTGGTACACCACTGAGTCTAAAATAGTTAAAAGATTATTTACTTATATTATTATTAGAGGATTCCAATTTATTAGTTTATATCATTATCCATCATTATTACTAAAATCAGTGTCTAGCCTCTACGACTCAATAATCATGTGGTGATACTGGCCCAGCCCCAATACACTCTCAACGGAGCCAATCGCCAACCTCTCGTATAATGCATGCATAACATATTAGCATATATATATATATACATGAAATGACAACCACCTATGCCGTGCACATGTATCACTAGACAAATCCTAGGTCACATCATCATATTAATTCGGATGCCGAAATAGATAGAGAATGAGAAACGGATGAAAGAATGGTCCAAGGTTACTATAACATCCTAGATACCCAACGCATAAATGATGTTTAGTATAAGTAATAAAGCTATGAACCTAAAGATTGCCCCATGAAGCCTACCTGTCTTCCTACGATAAAGCGCTGCAAACTTGCAAATGTTACTCCGATTGATATCATAAACTCCAATTTCTCTGAAAAGTGCGCAATAGTATTCCATCTATCAATACGAGTCCAATGGTATAAATTTTACTAAGTTCTGTAATGGGCCTAGAATCGGGCCTAAATTGGGCCTATGGGGCCCACTTGTAGGAACCAAAAAATAACTTTGCCACGGGGTTCCCAACGTTACCAGGAACCCGTGCTCCAAAATTGAGCACAATTTAGGTAAGGAAAGACTCTTGAACATTCCAGAGCAATTAGAGTATAAAAATGAATTAAAAATTCAATCTTTATGGAATTATACGTTGAAATTTGAAAAGGAGAGGTTACTACGAAGTAAAATAGCTCCAAGGAGCAAGGATTTACCACACAAATTCAGATATAATTGATGAAATCTAGAGATCATGACTAGGGAACCATTGGAGGAAAAACTCTAATTTTCATGGAACTAAATGGATGAAATTACTTATCGAAGGTGAGGAAGACGTATGAGATCTTCAAGGAACTTTTCTACGGAGTTTGGGGAAGTTTCTAAAGAAAATCACACCAAATATAGAGAGAAAACGAGAGAAAAGTTAACGAAATAATAACCCAAAATGGGTTGGAAATTGAAGAAATAAGGCTCTTAGATACCAATTTATTGGCCACTTGTGCCGATAAATTAGCATTCCCCTGTACACTGGAAATCTGGGAGGATACCGATTATTAGACAAAATGATAAGCATTCCTTGGTGTGTGGCAATCTTGGAAGATACTAATTTATTGGACAACATGCCGATAAATTGGCATTCTCAAGCGACTGGCAACCACTGTGGAAGGTACTGATTTATTGGTATAATGATTGATTTATCTTCACCTATCGATTTTTCAGTAAAGTGTCCAATTTATCCATCACCGATAAATTGGCACTTTAATCGATAAATCGATCTATGCCTGCATTAGAAAAACAACACTATAAGAATTTCAATCGGGAGTTCGAAAATGAAAAGGAGTACAATTTTGGCAAATCAAATATGTACCTTATGTCAAAAATACATTTCAGACTTAATGGAATCGACGAAACGGACATCGGAGATTGTTTTAGCCAAAATACCCTTAAACTAAGACTTAGCCGTTTAGGATAAATTTCTAACTTTCCACAAATCAACTCAAATCGAGCACGGATATCTTAGGAAGCATACCAAGGTCCAAACTAGCCTAAATTCACCATTCCGGAGTTGTCGAAGCTTCAAAATTCCGTTCTAATACTCCAAACACCAAAATACCACTCAAGCTCAAATTTAGGCCTTAAAACTTAACTGAAATCCACAAATGAGGACAAATTGCAAATGAAAACTCCAAAATACGAACTTCAGGTCAATTTTGACTTTTTTTGACATTCTAGAGCTAACAAAATTATCAGAATTTAATTCCTAGCTTGTCTTGAAAGAGAGTTGACTTTAGTCAATGAGTACTTAGTTTTAGGCTCCAAAACACGCATTCAGGATGTTTCTCAACCAAGCCACCAGAGAACCGAACTACCGATCTCAGCAAGTCATAAATGACTTTGGGTAGCTACTGAAACGCTTTAGAATGCAAAACGTCACGTATTTCTCATAAATGACCATCAGGGTCATTACAGTAAATTAGGTGCTCTACTAATAGTTTGTAAATTGTAATCAAATTTTGAATATACGAATAAAATTCATATTATTATCATTTGTTTAGTTCTTTTATACTGTTAACTTTTAAGTTATGAATTGAAAATTTTAGAAGAAATGTGTGTGTATATATATATATATATATATATATATATAATTCAAATTAGAAAATAAGTTAAATAAATGTAAGTTATATAAAGTTAGAAACATAACCTACAAAAAAATAAGTTAGAAAACTTTTCAAATTTAAGTAATAAGTTTAAAAACTTTATAACTTGAAAAATAAAAATTATAATTTTCAAGCTTTATAACTTTCTTATTTTTGGAAACAATAAGAAAAAGAAAAGTTAGAAAATAACTTACAAAAAAATAAAGTTTATAAGTTTTCAAATCAAAATAATTAGTTTGAAAAATTTATGACGTTTCTTTTTCTTATTTTTGAAAACAATAAGAAAAAGAAAAGTTATAATTTTCAGACTTTGTAAATTTTCTTTTTTTCATAAAATAATAAAAAGAAAAGTTAGGAAAAAACTTACAAAAAAATAAGTTACAAAACTTTTCAAATCTAAATAATAAGTTATAACTTATAACTCAGAAATGTATAAAGAAAATTTTATGAAATTTAAACTTATACAAAGTTTGAAAAAAACTTAGAAAAAAGAAGTTACAAAAAATATAACTTACAAATTGAAAAACATATAAAAAAATAACGTACCTTATAAAACATCAAATTTTATATGCTATATAAATTTTGAATTTTGTATAAATTATATGCTATATAAATTTCAAATCTAAAAATCTAAAAATTATTTTAGAAAAATTATAACCTAAACTTACAAGTTGCAAAATTATTAATTAAAAAAATTAATTCTTAAATTATTTATACAATAATTATAAAATTAAAATATTTAATAAATTAAAAATTTAAAAAAACCATCTAGGTTCATCCCGTCCCAGTTCATCCTGCTTCGTCCTGGTACACAACGGGACGGGATAGAGGTTCCATCCTGGTTATCCCGGAATGGTTCATCCCATTACCGATATTATCCTAGTTGGGACAATCCTAGTTCGTTCCGGTACTGGTAATGCCCAACCTTAGTTTTCAAGGAATATTGACTGGGGTCAACGATATTAAAAGCTAAGGCTCTAAAATAGGAAATTTATATAAAATTCAAGCAAACGACCATGGACTGAACCACCGATCGTAACAAGTTATAAGTGACTAGGGTCTTGTATAGAAAAGCTATAAGATGCAATAAAAGCACAAAATTATAAAATTAGAAGGGTCATTACAATATCCATTACTATGAAGACTTTCATCCACAAAAGTCAGAAACGGATAGAAGGAAAGGCATCCCAACTCCAAAATAGGATGATACAAACTCCACATGACCTACTTGGTCACTCAAAATGGCTCTCAAGACTAAGGAAAATTTTTATGAAACCTTGATTGCAAGAAACTCGAAAACCACTAAATTATCAAATATCTTGAAGTAGGAATGATCACAAGATCTCTCACAAAGGCTAAAACCACCATCAAAGTTGACCAAGTGCTTTAAAAGACCTAAGACTCATATGGAAAACAACACCGCAGTGATGATCGGGGAAGAAATAGGATGCATGAAAATAAAAAGGAATCTGAAAGCAAGAACTAATCTCTGTGCTATTTCTTAACACAACCCATACCTGCAGTGTAGTCTAAAAATAATCAAACCATTTGGTAGAAGATCAGTAGTATAAATAGTGACCTACCTCAAATGAAGCATTCTGAATATTCAAGTGATAACTTTTAGTTAAACAACTTTGATAAGACCACGAACTGATCCACAATCCTTCAAGAATCCAACCACAACCCATAATGTCTTCCATGATATTGTGTGAGCTACGTACCAAGGCCTAATACCATAAGAACCAAAACCACAACTGACCGAACCATCTCTTAGAGGCATACCTAAACTACCCACTTTGTAGTAGGGATAAACTGAACCGGTAGGGGCGAGTAAACTTGATTAACTAATCAGTGACAATCCAAAAGTAGAAAACCCTGGCAACATGTTATATAGACTAAAGTGACTCGCTTACACTAGAAAGATCGATTATATTCCTTAATAGACCTCAACAACACCCAAGTAGATGGAATATGTTAAAAAACAACCTTTCACAATATCAATTGAAGCCAAACTCTACTCTCAGGAATTCAAACATGCCTCTCGATCTTTTGAAATACTATCTCAACCTATGGTGACCCTGTTGGTCCCAATTTTACTCCCTTAGACTTAAATGAATCCTAAATTGAGAAAAAGAAAGTATCTATGTTGGACCAGCCATAATAACCCAAATAGAACAAATATAGAGACACAAGTACGAAATATGGTCCTCAATACATACTTGTTACTGAAACCAAAGTTATTTGTCCATGGATCCCTACATCTCAAAAACACTCTCAGACTACTGCTATCAAATATTTACTAAAGGATGACTGGACTTCATTCAATCAAGGATCTCCTAGAAACCAAATGTAATGACCGAACCAACCTAAAGGCGAAAGACTAAATATCTAAAGTCGAGAGTGACTATGAATTAGAAAGAACTCCAATACCAACTCTATTCACTACCTCAAGTCACAACCTCCCAAACTAGAGATGAATCGCAGGCTAAGACAAACAGTGCATCCCTCTTAATGTGTACCCATTCATTTTTAAACCCGAACACTATAAAACAAACACAATACACCCCACTAGGTCGAGAGATACTGACCCTTAACTAGACGAGTACCTACCCTTATCACAAAACCAACATAACACAAAGCCATAACTAGTCCATATCATACTTAACCGATAGCTGAAATAGAGCATCAATCCAAATCACATTAGTGAACAACATCATAATAAAAGAGAGAACCTTGATGAGTTGCTGATACTACATTACCAAGCTTGCCAATTCACAAACCTTATATAGGGAAATAAATCCAATTTCAACCGCAATACTTCACAAAAAAATAGATATAAAGAGCACCAAGAATGAAAGACAAATAAATCCAAAACTAATTTAAAAATCAAACCTGAGATCACAGTATTTGAGGCCTCTACCTCCACTCTAATTGGAATAGAACATAACTAACCAAGATCACTACCCGAATGACCATAAGACTGATTATCTGACTTACCTCCTTAAGCACCACAATTGGTATCCATACTACCCTATTGGTAGAAGTACTACCCAAGAGGGTTTTGAAATGGATAAGATAAAGACTAAGCTATCCCACATTAAGGGAAATTCCTGAAAAAATGGCCGACAATCCCATGTGTATAACACAACACTGATGGCCTTCACTAGCGAGATAAACCGCCTGAACCCCGGTGGCCACCACGGCCTGCTATCCCAGAAAAAGTGTCCTCAAAGTCCGTCCAGAACTCTTCTCACTAAAACCATGCTGAACCCCCTCCAAAGTCTATACAAATGTCTGAATCGGCCTATCAGGCTGACCCCTAACTCCTAACATAGTATCACTAGAATCATCCTCATTTTGGGGCCCTTGATCCCTGCCTCTATATGTATCCTGACATAACTTTCCATATATCTAACGTGGCTAATATACTAAGTGAGAGAATAGTCCGCTTCCACCAAAATCTCTAGTGCTAGACAGAGTGAAAATATCAAACCATGAACAAATATCGGTGGCCCCTTATGATCGAAAGGGAAAATTATAGAAGTGAGCCCAACCAACTTATGGAATTTGGCCTTTTACTCTGGAACATACATAGGACCCTATTGGTAATGCATAGCAATAAACCCTATTAGTAAAAGAGATGGCCCTAAGTCCACTGGCTATTGCAGTAGCAAATTTACTGGCTACTGGTCTGTAACCGACTTTGGTCTCATGACAACTCCAGATCTCTAGATGGTGCGGTAGCTCTATTGCGTCCTCGAACTCATGGTCGATCACAATCTCAACCCTTAACCTGATCCCTGGCTACTGGTATGAGACACTCTTCCTTACTTGCCGAAGATATCAAATGAACCAACTAAGGAAGAATTAACATGAATAACTAGGATTTAAAGAGCTGTCAAGGATCAAATGCACAACTTAGAGTCAAGAAGAAAGTTATTTTCTAAGAAGACCATTATAGCCTCCTGAAGATAGTGTAAGGATATCATCGTATCAATCAATAAGACTCTACTAGACACTATCTCCTATACCAGTGAACCTAAAGCTTTGATTCCAAATTGTCATGACCTGATTTTTTAGGTCATGATGGCACTTAAAATCCTACCTTTAGGAAACCAACCCCATAGCCCATACCGACAAGTAACAAGCCACAACCTAAATAAAGCATGCATAAATGATATAAGAGGAAGACAACAAGGAAAGAATAAAATAAATGGAAGTAGAAGTAAGATAACATAGATAAAGAGACTAGACCAATCCCACGATATGGTATCACAACATAAGATCTACTATAAAAGAATAAGAGTACAATGGTAGAAAAGATAAATTTAATCATTCTCAAATAATACAAGAGAAACTCTATAAAAAATAAGGAGAAACGGGTCACTCCAGCAATCAAGAGATCACCCTGTGTCTCGAAATCCCAAAACAGTGCACGAAGAATCAACATTCCTGGAGATAACTCACACCTGAATCTGTACAAGGTAAGATGTAGAAGTGCAGTATGAGTACTAATTGACAAAAGCAATGAGTCCGTAGTAGGAATCCTAATCCGGCTGGGCACATATAAGATATAAAGCAGTAAATAAAAAATAAAGAAAGAAATACGTCACAGAAGAAAAAATATATTTATACGGACAGGGAAGGCTAGCTACTAATAAAGTAAAATAAAATAGAATAAAAGTAAAGGATATAGTTATTAGCAATAATAGGAGATCCTTGATAAGGTAGTGAATACATACCTAAGTCCATGCGGCAATAATACATTAATAAAATAAAGAAAGGCAGTACAACAACCCAATTTTTTAGGTCTCAAGGGCAACTACATCCTATTATAGGAGAACCTACCAACAAGAATGCAAAGTAAGGATAATAAACTAAATGCGGAAGATAAGATGTAAATAAGGGATAAGGATAAGAGAAATTCTAAAACCAGTGAACAATAACCCCAAAATATGATATATAGTATAATGAGCCACTAAAATATGAGTACATTATTTAAAATGGGAAGTACACAATCTGTCTCAAAACAAATACAAAAAAGAGATATAGATAGGTAAAATACAAGATTCGAATGCCATAAGCCATCATCTACCTCAGCAGTAATATCTCAGCATGAATTCGGAATCAACATGGACCACTCGTAATCGAATCTACACCAAAAGATGCTGAAGTGTAGTATGAGTACAAAAACAATGGGTACCCAATAAGCATTATATGCCAACCGGGCGCATATAAGAAATAAGAACAGTAAATAGACTGATAAAGCAAAAAAGTCAACCAAGTCAAACAATAATCATTCACAGAGAAAGACTAGCTAATAGGATAAGGCAAATACGTATCCTAGATAACTAGCTATGATCAACAAGATTCAGCCAGACAAAGGAAAGAACGTACCTGAATCTATGCTTAGCTAATGAGTTAGATAATAAAATAAAAGATATGGAGGTGTACCAGTAACCTCAATGATAGGGACAAGAAGAAAGGATATCTACCACATGCACATCCACAAAAGAGGCATGAAAGGAAGTCATGAAGTAACCCAACAAAAAACCACATATAACAATAAATGTGGAACTTACCAAGGATCTCGCAAGATCAAATCAACTAATAGTAGTGTACCTCAATAGAATAATTAAGTAAATAAATTCACAAATAATGGTGAATGCAAATCCTCCGGTACCGCATCCTACCAGAAAGTACAAACATCAAACAACTCTCACAAATAAGATATGCATGATGATAGGATGCAATGATGGTAAAGTAAATCCGTATGCTCCTATCCTGGTCCCCTAAGCCCAGTCAGGTAAGACTTCATAGAAGGCCACAACCCATATTCCCTTCCTCCGATCACCCGCAAGACCAGATCGACAGTCCATAGAAGGCCACAACCCACATAAAAAACACATAAAAGTATATAGTACTTACATAAACTGTACTCGGATAACGTAAACTGTATTCAAACCTCTGATGGGTCTATTAGAATTAATATCAATGACTGTACCCAACTACTACTGGGACTAAATTTGAAATGAAATCAACATCTATCTTACGGATGCAACCAAGTCTAGTAATAACTCAACACAGTGATTAACTTTTTACTTAGTCCTTTTATTATCAAAATCTGTAAAATATCTCGAAAATGCTCATTTTAGTCTTCAAGGCCATGAAAGGTTTTAGAATCAGTGGCATTAGGATCTTGCCATAAAATAGTAGAAACCAATACATAAAATCTAGTTCCATGATGCCGATGCTCAATCACAAAAATATCACAACAACTCCCGAAGGCCTTGCACATGCTCAATATCTACAACAAGCATAACCGGCCAAGTAGATGTCTGAGACTCACATACATTTCCAATAACCCACTATCTATGTTCCAGAGTCAATCAAGACCACTGAAGGTCACAGGGTAACTATAATTGCAAATGCAACACCAATACATAATCAAGAAGCGAACTAGATAAGAAGACAGGGGTCATGGCTGCCAACCTAGAAATACCAACCCAAGGATATATAATTACCATAATTATTCCCCATTTAAGCCCACTCTAACATTGTAAGCCATAAACTACCTGTCCTCTGAAGAGAAGATTGCAAATATAACATAAAAGATGCCTAGACTACTTAAAAACTTACAAAATATGCAAATGATCTCCAACGATCACGCAACTAGAAAAATAATAACCTACATGTTAATACGAGTCAAATGTTACCCATAAATCTATAAAAATAGCTGGAGTTAAAATATGGGTCAAAACGGGCCTACGGCCCTACGAACCCGAAACTCTTAACAAAATTTATCAAAATATTTCTCCGATTATAGGGAAATCATACCCCAAATTTGGAGTTTAGACGAGCAAGAAAT
This sequence comes from Withania somnifera, assembly GCA_039654485.1. Lineage (NCBI taxonomy): Eukaryota > Viridiplantae > Streptophyta > Magnoliopsida > Solanales > Solanaceae > Withania > Withania somnifera. Next base: position 11,976 of record JBDJHY010528499.1, read on the forward strand.
AAGCTTGAAATAATGAAAGAAAGTGAAGAACTTATTTGAAGAAACTTGGAAGTTTTAAGATGAAATTGGGTGAAATTTTGAGTGGAAACTTACCAAAAAATGAAGAATAATCAAAGAAATAAAGTTCCAATGTTACCTAAGCTCAAAAGTGAAGATCCAAGTTCTAATACTGGTTGAAATTGAAGTTTTGAAGACAAACAATGAAAGAAATGGAAGAAAATTTGGGATTTTAGGTATTTATATCAATGCTAATATTCAACGTCATTGGTGCTTGCCAGCGCCATAGGAGCTAAATGGAAGAAAATACAATAGAACCATAAGTGCTTAAGAGCGCGACAACTTAGAAGAGAGAAGGCAGGGATTAGCGCTGATGGAGCCACTGAGCGTTATTGCACCAGTGGCCAGCTAAGCTAGCAAGCACTGTTAGTGCCAGCGCAGCACGTCTGCGCTAAACAGAGGAAAAAACAATTGGCATGATCACTCCACCACACCGAGATCGCGCTGAAAAATTTCAGCAGCACCAGATTTCAAAAAATCTACAACTTTTTAAAAGAAGGATTTGGGTCGCTGGGCCCAAACTGAGTTCAATAGACATGAACCACATATGCAAATTGTATGGAAATAACATTCTAGACTCAATGGCTCAGATGAAATTATGATCCGATGTCGTTTTGATGAAATCTTGATCAAAGTTAACACTTAGCCAAAATACCAACTTACCAACCAAGTACTCAAAATGAGCCTAGATGGTACATAGCCCGAACGAGCAACTCACCTAATCCTAACTTGACATTTCAGAGCTGATGGCATAGTGAGATTTTCAAACCGAGGATCTGATCACATATGACCACCCAAGTTCCACTTATGATTCATAAAGCACATTAAACATGTAAATTCACATATTCTTAAAACCAAAGCCTCCAGACTCAAACCAGGAGTCCATATAGACCAAAATCCATATTATGGAGCTAACAAAACTATCGTAATTTGATTTCAAGTTTATTTATATAGAATGTTGACTAAAGTCAACAATTTTAAGGTACTAAAGGTTGTAGAATAGGGAAATAGACATAACAACAAACAAATGACCTGGGAATTGAACCACCAATTCTAATAAGTCTCAAACGAATTAGGATCGCTATAGAAAAGCTCTAGAATGCAAGAAATTATGAAAATTACCATAACGGACATTATAACATCAACTACTAAAAAGGACTTTCATCCCCAAAAGTCAAAACATGGCAATACCTGAAGGCTCAAATAGATGCAGATACTGTGACCTCAAATCACTTTTGATCTCCCAAGTGGCCACCTCCATGGGATGATCTCCCCAATGAACCTTAACCATTAGAATTTCACGATAGCTCAACTTCTTCACCTCTCTAGGCATAACCAAAGTCAGCTCCTCAACAATCGATAATCCCTCATTGACCTAAACAGAATCAAACGAGAGCACATGTGACTTATTAGGGAAATAACACCTCAATATTGAAACATGAAACATTGGATGCACAGCTGAAAACATAGGAGGTAAAGCTAGCTTATAAGCAACACTACCAATTTGATCAAGAATTTAAAAAGGGCCAATATATCGAGGACAGAGCTTCCCCCTCTTTTCGAACCTCTTCATGCCTTTCATGGGAGATACCCTCAAGAACACACGATGACCAACACTAAACTCTAAAGCATGTCGAGATGGTCTAAATAACTATTTTTCTTACTCTGGGTTACCGAAAGTCTATCCTGAACCAACCAAAATCTATCTAAAGCATCCTGAAGTAGATCCGTACTCTATAATCTAGATTCAAACCATCGAACTAACCAATAGGTGAACGACACTGCCTACCATACAAAGCCTCAATAAGAGCCACCTGAATACTAGAATGGTAGCTGTTATTATACGTAAACTCTGCCATAGCCAAATACTGATCTGAAGAACCAAAAAATCAAGAACACAAGCCCTCAACATATCCTCTTAGACCTAAATATTTCTCTTGAACTAACTTTTTACCTGGGGATGAAAAATGATGTGCTAAGATGAACCTTTACACCCATAACACACTGAATTACTCTTAAAAATGAGATATAAACTGAGTACTACAATTCGAGATAATAGGAACGGGAATACCATAATATCTAACCACCTTATAGAGATAGATAAAGGCTAACTTCTCTTTACTCTAAGAAATATGAACCAAAATAAAGTGTGCGGACTCAGTCAAACTTTCAATAATGACCCAAATTGAATTGTGGATGCGAGGAGTCCAAGGAAAGCATGAAATAAAATCCATATAAATCTATTCCCACTTCCACTTGGGATTATGAAGACTCTGCATCAAACCACTTGATTTCTAGTGCTCAAACTTAACCTGTTAATAGTTCAAGCTCCAAGACACAAACTTAGCAATATCCTCTTCATACTACTCCATTAATAAATATGCCTCAAATCTCTATACATCTTAATTATGTCTAGATGGGTGTAATATCAAGAAATGTGGACCTCACAAAGAATCAAATCATTAACCCTGGGAACACAAATACGACCCTTAAACCTCAGAATACCATCTGGACACAATGAAGCTCTATGGGATCATCCAGAACAACTGATCCCAATATCAACCAAGTTTGGGTCCTTACATTGACACTTTGGATCGATCAATTAATGAAGAATGAGCCTAAATCCTAGAAAAAACATGGCCTGAATCTTTGAGCTCAAGTCTAGCCAATCAATTAGCCTAAGACTGATCTTCTAAGGACAACCACCTCTAGCAACTGATAATGTATACAAACTACCCATGCTTATCGATTTTTGACTCAAGGAATCCACCACCACGTCTACCATGTCCGAATGATACAAAATCGAAATATCATAGTCTTTTAGCAACTCAGTCCATCTGTGCTAGCGAGTATTAAGCTCTCTCTAACTCATAATGTACTAAAGACTATGGTGATCCGTGAAGATCTCACAATGGACTCCATACAAGTGGTACACCAAATATTAAGCACAAAAACTACCACCACCAACTCTAAATCATAGGTGGGGTAGCTACGCTCATGAACCTTAAAATTTCTAGAAGTATAAAAAATCACACGACCTTATTACATCAAAAACAACCCAAACCAACACACTAAAAGCATAAAAATGTACTGCAAAACTCTTACCCTCAACTGAAAATGTCAAATCAGGAGCAAAAGTCAAAATAGTCTTAAGCCTCTGAAAGCAAGCCTTACACTCATCCGACCACTGGAAAGAAGATCTAGTCAATGGTACTACTATAGAAGAGAATGCCTTAAAAAACCAAAGATAGTAACCAGAAAGTCCAACAAAGATATGGACCTCAGCAGGAGTAGTCGGTCTAGGCCAATTACATGCAACTACAATATTAGTTGGATCCACACAAACACCCTCTTTGGACAACACATGTGACATAAATGCAACTGACTAAAGTAAAAACTCACACATTGAGAACTTGGTATAAAGATGATGATATCTCAAAGTCTGAAGAACAATCCTCAAATGATACTCATGATCCTACCTACTCCTTGAATACACCAAGATATCATCGATGAAAAGAATAACAAATGAATCAAGATACAAATTAAACACAAGATTCATCAAATCCATTAGGCCGCGGGTGCATTAGTCAACCCAAAAGACATCATATGGAATTCACAATGACCATACCGTCTCCTAAATGCCGTCTCAAGGATATCCTCAGTCTGAATCCTCAACTAATGGTAACTCGACCTTAAATCAATCTTAGAAAAGATTTTTAAACCCTAAAGCTAGTCAATTAGATCATTTATGGGAGGAATAGGATACTTATTCATCAAAATAACATTATTAAGCTACCTATAATCGATACACATGTGCGTAAAACTACCTTTCTTCTTCACAAACAAAATAGGTGCACCCTAAGGCAAAATACTAGGAAAAATAGAACCCTTATCTAAAAATTCCTAAAGTGGAGTCTTAAGATCTCTCAACTCAATAGGTGTCATGCGATAAGGAGTAATGGAAATGGGCCTGGTGCTCGGCTCTAATTAAATACAAAAATTAATATTTTGCACAGGTGATAAGCTAGAGAGGTCAAAAACACATCAAGATACTCACTCATGACAGGTAATAACCCAGGAGTCACAGAATCAACACTAACATCTTTGAGATATGAAAGATATGCCAAACAACCATAAGAAACTAAGTGATTAGCCTGAATACAAGAAACAATTCCCTTTAGTGCACTACTAGCTGAACCCTGCCACATAACTGGCGGTATATTGGGCATATCTAAGGTCATGATCTTGGCATAAAAATCTATTACCACTCTATTAGGGGATAACTAGTCCTTGCCCAGAATTACTTCAAAATCAACCATATCCAACAATATTAAATCAGCTCGAATCTCAACAATCCCAATGACCACAGAACATGATATCAATTCACGATCCACTAGTAAAGAATCACCTATTGGTGTAGAGACATACAATGGTATAGGAAGTAGGTCACTAACCATACTAAAAAATGGAGCTTAATAAGATAACACATAGGAGCGAGTAGAGCGTGGATCAAATAAAGCTGAAGCTATCTAATACCATATAGAGATAGTACTGTCATAATAGCATTAGAGGCCTCTTTCGTCGATCTACCTAACACAAGATAAAAATGATGATTACCACCTCCATGAATACCACCACGACCACCACCCCTATCACTCTTATGAGCACTGTGACCTGGAGCACTACCATCCCGGCCCTAAGGCAACACGACTCTAACTGGGTATGTTGGAATAGGAACTGGAGCCATAACTGGCTAAAAAACTATTTGAACAATACCTCAATTAGGAAAATATACCACTCTATGTACCATAGCACCACACTTATAGAGAGACCCATAAAGATGGACAGGGCGATAAGGACCAACTAAACCAAAATGGATACCACAGTTTGAAGAGCCACTACTATGTAATGACCCTCATAGTCATTTATGATATATACGTGATGT
>JBDJHY010528610.1:0-10897 GCA_039654485.1 Withania somnifera
TTTTGTGATTTTGTACTTAGTGGTTCGTTTGACGCTGATACCGGATTTTGGGTAGTTATTCTTTTCTTAATTAATTCCGCAACTTTTATTATTTTCATAGTACTTTTGATATTCTTCCGTATTAAATGTAGTAGCCCTCCACTTCAGCTATGGACTACGGGGTTTGGTTCTCCTACTGGTGGAATAGTAGGTGCCATCATGATCTGCCAAATTGGGTCGTGACAGATAGTATGGATTTATTCCCCACAATTCAAGTCTAATCGATATCCCAATTTTGTATCTAACCCCGCAAGTGACCAATTCCTATTACAAGGTAACAAATAGTTTATCAAGTGTATTTTCCCAACCAATTATGTAACTAGACCCTAAATTCTACACTAAGGCGCCCTATTTGCAATAAATGATTCAACCCAACAATTAACAGCACAATCAAGTATACATTTAATCCACCAATTTCATCACGTATTAACATCATTTCAATTATCCTATTTCTAGTTCTGAAAAGATAGATGATAGTAATCCCGAATCAGCCAAGTCACCCAAATGACAAAGCAATTAGCAAGTAATTATTAATAATTTACAAAAAATGATTAAACCTCAACTTGCTTTAATTTTAAACAATCAACGTGAATGCGGAAGTTTATCCTGGGCCCACAGAGTCAAGACTGAAGCTTCATCGTAAAATAAGGGATGTTAAATATCATGTTTTATTGAAAAAATTATTTCATTTCATAACTAAAGTCATAAGCTTTTACCATTTTCGCAATCAACCTTTAACTTACTGTTTTAGGGCATAAAACCATGAAGTTATTGATAGAAACCACATAAAAGTAGTAGGGAACCGATGGAATAATGATTAAGGAACTCAACCAAGTGATTATCTTAAAAACCTTGCTCTACTATGCGAAAATAAGAGTTTTGTGTTGATCTTGCACGAGAGAATAAGAAAACAACGTGAATATTCTATTTTAATATCATCCAAGTGTACCAGGAATTTCATCATGATCGCGGTCCCTAACCACGAGTTCGCGATGGCAAGACCAACTGCCTTACTCAATCACGACTTATAGATCACGTGATTGCGATTCATAGTGACCTTGGTCTACACGATGCGATACAAGACACACAATCGCAATGGATACCCTGGGGAAGAAACAAAAACAACATTGACAACAAAACAAAATATTTCACTAACTTTGAATGGATCCTCAAGATTTATTCGGAACCCCGTGACAACAAACCATACATGCAATCATATTATTTTCAACATTTTGGACTCAATGGAACCATCATATCACGTGTACAAGGTTTCCTTGTCCAATATCATTAAGGGACCATCCTGAACTAAACTACCAAAATGACCAAAATACTGCTAGGGCTTGCAGAAAATATAAAACCCCTCATTCTAAGCCAAAATCTACCTCTTGAATCCAAAGGAACCATCATAGTTTCCATCTGAATACTCTAAGATCAAATATTGACCAAAATCAACCACTTGCCTTAAGACTTAACTTTTGCCCGTTTAAGTGCTCAAACTCACAACAGAAGGCCTAAAATAGGAAACGAGGCTGTAACTAGACCAAAATCGACATTTCAAAGCTAATGGAATTGAGAGTTTTCTAATACGTGTCCTAAAACTCTAGATGTCCCATAGAGTTCCTCATTTTGAACTTAAGGCTCCAAAACTCAAAATTCTCAAACTTTTATCTCAAATCATATCTTGCACCCAAAACAACCATGAAACTATAATTAGTTTGATATAATGGGACTACGAGAGGGTCAAAATAGTTAAAATACACAGAAAGTGAAAAAATGACCTTCAACATCCATGACTAAAAACCATGTTTATCCCCAAACATAAGAAAAAGGGGTACCTGAATGGTCAAACAACTGAGTATACTCGTATATCAGACTCGATATCCCAAGTAGTGTCCTTGATCGATCAGTGTCTCTACTGCACTTTCATAATAGGTATCTAGTTAGTTCAAAACCTCTGAACCTGTCTATAAAGTATAGCAAGTGGCTCCTCTCCAAATGATAAGCTTGGGATCAAACTTTAAGCATCCTACTGAAGCACGTGAAACTCATTGGGCATATACCTCTGAAGTATAGAAACATGAAATACTGGATGCACTGAGGATAAATTAGGTGGAAAAGCTAACTTGTAAGCCATGTCTCCTCACTCTAGAATCTCAAAGGGACTAATGAAACAAGGACTCAACTTTTATTTCTTCCCAAATCTCATCACGTCCTTTATGGTTGACACTTTCAACCATACTCTGTCACCTCTATGAACTGTAAAGGACTAAGCCTCTTATGACATAACTCTTCTGCCTACCTTGGGCATAAATTAGTCAGTTTGAATCAATATAACTCTATTGATGGAGTCTTGCAACAAATTTGTAATCCAAAGTCTCTCCTTAGAAGTCTTGAACCAACCAAGAAAAGACCTATGCCTCCTACCATATAATGCCTCAAAAGGCACTATCAGGATGCTCAAATTATAGCTTTTGTTATAGGAAAACTCCATGAGCAGGTACGAATCAGTCCCAACAGACACCAAAGTCAACAACACAAGCTCGCAACACATATTCAAGCACTTGGCTAGTGCTCAGATTGACCATCGGTCTGAGGATGGAAGGCTATTCTCATATCTAGCTGAATACCCTTCTAGTGTGAAGTAAAATAGGTACCTCAATCTGATATGATAGAAATGGGGGTACTATGCAAACACACGATCTGACTAATGTAAATATCTACCCACTCCTGAGCATTTTACCTCACCTTCACTGGAATGAAGTGAGCAAACTTGGTCAAACGATCAACAATCACCCAAATGGAGTCATAACCACATTGAGTAGTAGGTACCCCAATAATGAAATCCATGGCTATACACTCCCACTTGTACTAGGGTATAGGAACCCTATGAGACACACCTCCCAACCTCTAGTACTCAAACTTTACTTGCTGGTAGTTCAAACACCTAACAACAAAGTCCGCGATATCCTTCCTCATACCATACCACAAATAATGCTCACTCAAGTCATGATACATAGTCATCTTCCCTAGAACTATTCAAGTTACCACAATTATAAGGAAAACATCATCAGTGTGAATAGATTACCGCACTTACCTTAATAGATCATTACTGTGAGCTATTTACCACACTTAAATGGTAGATTCGATAGTGTGATGAGTTACCACATTTATAATAATTAAGAGATAGTGTGAGCAAGTTACCATACATAACATATTGGAAACAATAGTGTGAGTAAGTTACCACACTTGGACCAATATTAACAACAAAGTGAACAAGTTACCATACTTCAAATAATATTAAGGCCACTTAACAATTTCTACAAGTATTATCCCATACCAATAGGGCAAACCATGTTAGATAGCATCAACAAATACAATGAGATAGTATGACTTTATTTCCCACAATTCAAGATTAATCGATATCTCCACTTTATATCTAATGCTACAAGTGAATAATTTCCATTACAAGGTTACCAATATTTCATCAAGGGCATTTTCCCAATCAAGTATGTAACTAGACCCCGAATTCTACACCAAGGCACCTTATTTGCAATACATGAGTCAATCCAAGAATTCACAACACAGTTAAGTATACATTTAAGACAATAATTTGATCATGTATTCACATCATTTCAATTATCCCATTATAGTTTTGATAAGATAAATGATAGTAATCCCGAATCACCCAAGTCACCCCAAATGACAAAACAATTAGCAAACAATTGTTAACAATTTATAAAAAGCCATTAAACCTCAACTTTTCTTAAATTTAAAGAATCGATCTACTCAAGAGCTTTCCCTATCAATTAGCCTCCACTTGAGTGATGTCTAGATACCCAAGAAAGGAAATATTCACTAATGAATACCAAATTTAAAAAAAACAAGGTGAATGCAAAAATCGATCCCGGACCCACAGAGTCAAGATTGAAACATGATCATAAAATAATGTTACCCAATACTATGGGATGTCAAATATCAAATTTCATTGAAAATCCATTTTATTTCATAGCTAAAATACAAAGTTTTTACCATTTTCAAAATCAACCTTTAACTCAGTATTTAGGGTGTAAAACCACGAAATTATTATTGGAAACCACGTTAAAGTAGTGGGGACTCGATGAAATATAGATTAGAGAAATTATCCAAATGATTATCTTCAAAAACCTTGCTCTACTATGCCAAAGTAAGGGTTTCGAGTTGAGTTTGCATGAGAGAATGAGCAAACAATGTGAATATTCTTCCAGTGAAATATGATTTAAACACATTAGAAGCTTAAAGAGGAAGAGAAATGAGCTTTAAATTGGCATTATGCTGAAATTTCTAGATTTTTCAATTTCATTTAGCCAACTTTCAACACTCATATCTCCTTCATCCGATATTGAAAACTTACAAATAATATATAATTGGAAAACTATTGAAATTATATTTTTGGTGATGTATGACTTGTTCATTTTGACAACCCATACTAGGAGATAATTTATAAAAAAATTAGTATATTTATCAACATATTTTGAAAAAGATTTTTCGAAATGCCATAAAATAAAAAAACATTCCTTTCACTTCTTCTTTAATCATGCAATGGTGAACTTATAAACACATGTATCCCATGCTCTGATACCAATAAAGAATTTAACCTCAGATATTTATGCGGAATAATACATACCTTCTTCTTCACAAGGATCAATATGCGTTATCACCACCAATGCCTCACTTTGGAGTCTTGTATTATTATCCTAAACAACTACATTATTTTGTTTAATGTAATTTTTATTTTTGTGTCTATCCTTGAATGACCTCAAGTCTTCCTTTTATATTAGAAGAAATTAACATATAACTCTCACCTTTATGAAGAGTTCAATAACTCTTCTTTCATTAACTATGAAGTTACTTGTTCCACTCATAAACCACATAACTCTACCTCTCTTAATATAAAGAGTTATTTAGTGGAGTTATAATTTACTTCATAAATGAAGCAAGCTACTAATTAATCCATTTTTTTGCTATAGGATGTTATTTAGTGGACTAGTAACATTCTTCATGAATGAGCAAGTTACTAGTCTACCGATTAATGAATTTATTCACTTCCAATAGTAACCCATCGCATCAAGTGGGTAAGACATTGAGTTCAAGTCCTAATATACTGATGTTGATGTTGATATATTTGATTTGAGTCTCAGTAAATTATGACCTATCACACCTTCATATACAGTAAATATGTTGGGTTTAAGTCTAATATTGATGATATAATATGATTGAGCAAATTAATGCACTTTGATGAAAAATCTAAAAGGATGTCCCACTAAATTTGCTTCATTCCCTGAAATAAATGCCATTATAAGTTTGAAAGATGAAAAAATAATTATTGTGGTTGTATAAATGATTGTGGACATGACAAAGGATAAAATAATATTCACCATTTGACAATTATTCAAGGAAGAATACTATGAGTTCTTAAAATAGTCCATCAGAATGTGTAGGTTATTTTTTGGACAATTTGTTATGGAAGATATTAGGCATGTGGTTGCAGTGTAATTTAAATTGATAAATTTTATAAATTCTCCATCAAAAGAAGAAATATAAAATTGGGGTGAGGGTGGGGGGTACACTTTACCATTTAAAGTGATGTTGAGATGTGCCATACAAATACAATAAATTTTAAAACATGATAATGAACATAAAAAGTTATGAAACATGTATATGTGATAGTCCATTCCTTGAAAAAATTTGACTTGAGATAAAAATCCTGAATGCTCCACCATTCTTAAAGGTGAATTTATCTAAATATGATAAAAGTTATAAATACGAATATGCTTATGCGTGGTTGGATAAATTCCACAACTCACCTCTATGATAGGTTTGAGATAAGAAAATAAATTTTATTTCAACATAAATGGTCATTGATTACGTACTTTTAGTATGTAAAAAATTTTAAGGTATGATTTATTATGAACTACTAAACGACAAAACAAAGAAACAATTCTTTCACATAAAGGTTTTGGTCAGGACCAAAATGAATATTATTGTATGGCACGACAAATTTATCATTTGTTGTGTATCTATGGTACATCAAAAAAAAAATATTTTGTCATATTTTAAAGGCAAAAGAAAAGCAAGAATTAATTCTTGATTGTGATGATTTTGACCATGACAACAATACTATAATTTTCTCCTTGAAGGAGATATTCACCATTTCAAGTGGTGTGGTGAAATATATGATAGTGCACAAAAATTAATTGAATTCTCTGAAAAAGCTGTGTTACTAGCCTAAGAAATGAAACTATACTATAAAATTGGGATTATAATAAGTCTCAACAGAAATTATTAAGTTTCAACAATCACGGTTAAAAAAATTATACAGAGACTATAAATATGAAAAGATTAATATCTTCATATTAGTACAATCTAAATGAGTTATAAATATTTATGTGAAAGACTACCCGCACTTTCTCCTTATTTGTAGTATAAAAATATGTACATGATGATGATATTACATGCCGTAGTAAACTAAAAATTTACTAAAATAATGTTAGTTGGCATGACCGGTCGGTCATCCCAATTCAATTGTGATGAGAAAAAGTTGAGAATTCATGTCGTTATATATTGAAGAAAAGAAAGTTATTCACCAATTCTCTTGCATTGCTTGTTCTTAAGATAAATTTACCATTATACAAGCTAAGGTAGAGATTGTATACTGTCATGCCATGGAGACACCCCCTAGGCGGGATCGAACATCTTCAGCCACTAAGTTACCTTAGCAACCTTGGATGGACCCTTACATGCATAGATCTAACCATTCACACTTAGCGGAAGCATATAGATTCAAAGTAAGAGCCTCAAAGAATGAATGAAATTACTAAATTAAATACAAAAACATCAAATCGAACGACTACTACATAAATTTTCTAAAAGCCTCTAATATGATACAAATTCTATACTGCTAAGACAAGTACTTAGCTAGCCTTAGAAGAAACAAAATAAAAATCCAACAGTTTAACCTCTGAACAGAATAACCAAGATATACTCAGTCCTCGGTTCATGGGCACTTACCCATTTACTTCTAATCTTCAAATAATGAGGATCCAAGTTAACCGAAAACGTCTATATTGATGTATAGATTTGCATGTGAGAAAAACATGCAGCAGAAGAAAGTATGAGATCAGTACATGTGAATATACTGAGTACACGGGAGGTTAGCATAACAGGCTATAACAATATGCTCAATAATAATATATAAATCATGAACTTGGCTATGGGATGCATGAATGACTCTAAATATGACTCTTAATATAAATAAGTAATAATATGAAACAATATCATTTATTTATGAACTTCGAATCTCTATTATGCTGACACAAACTGACTGACCACTATATGCTGACATACACTGAATACTTTCACTTTGTTGATATACTTTATACTTAACACCACGATGAACCTTATATTAAAAAGGAATATGCATATATTTAAAACTTCAAGTATTTTAAAGAACATCACAACTCTTTATAAATAATGGACTCGTAATAGAGTAAGACTAATTAGTTATTTATGAAAACTAAAAGACTCCGAGCTATATATTCATTATGCAATATTAAGAAAACTAGCACTTTATAAAATAAGACTTCATCTTCCAAGAATATACGAAAAACTCAACATATCATCACCTTTTCGAGAGCATCATAAAAATTTAGTAATACATCTTTGGAAATCATTTATTTTTAACAAGGTGAGAGACTCATAGTTATAAAAATTCTTAATTATCTTCTTACTTCAAACTGACACTTTTTAGGGGAGGTTCTATAATCATACACCATTCATATAGAAACAAAATCCAACATATCCCCTATGCTGGAGGGGCTTACTAAACCTCGCCAGGATAAAGGGAAAATCCAAGTTCCTAGTGGTATCACTAAGTCAATCCAAATTGGCCGAATTGGGTCATAAAAATCCTTCCTATATTGGAAACATAGGTTATGGGATAGGGATTTTTGACACCTAAATTCTTTCAGTGCTAATACTACTACCAAGACTGATGACATATATTCTACTGCTCAATATTGATTAGTGGAACACATAATTTTGGAGCTAAATAATTAATACAATCCATTAAGCCTTATTAGTCATCAATCCAGTTTTTGCCTTAGTACAACAATCCACTTTTCAGACTTGACTCAACAATCTTTTCATACTTTCATTGCCATCTTAATGATTCAACTAATTATTAAAGTCCAATAATTTACTTTTCTCTTAGAAATCTTAAACTTAAGTCAAGACTCCATGATAGCCAACCAAGAATTATAAATTTAGACTCTTACTATAACATGCTTTATCGTTAGAGGTTTATCAATTTGTACTATCCTTGATACAAATTCCATAACCTAACCCTTACAATTTTGACTCCTCAGATTAGATACTTCAAAATGCAACAATTTTGTAAATACTTACCAAGTTTCAAGCTTTATACAAGATTTATCAAGTTTTTATGTTTCTTTCACGATTTTCATGATTTAAGACCGCTTTCAATTTAAGGAACTTGTAACCTCAACATGTAATATGAAAACTTCATAAAAACTCAACCAATAACATTCATGATCATATGAGGAAGGAAAACCCAAAAGATTGATAGATTTAGAAAACACTAGCACAATTTGCATCAAGATTTCTCAACGTAAAAATTCAGGTTTTAGGTACATGAGTAAAAGAGAACCCGTGCTCAGTACCCATATACCTTTTTGGTAGCCTTAGTACAAAACAAATTAATAAGGAGATACGAATCTTGAAGCTTGAATAACCCTAGGCTTTTGGGGAGAAAGAAACCTTTGCTCTTTTCTTCTTTTTTATTTTGATTATCCATGTAAAGGTATCCGAGTCTTCTTTCTAATGCACAGGTATTCGGGTCACATAACTATTTATATACTGGGAGGTATGTGCTTTTAATGTTTACTTATGCCTAAAATGATATTTAAACTGTAATGGTAGAAAGGTTTTGATCCTAACTTTTCACTATGAGTTCCTTTCAACCTTAAATCATGTCAAGAACTACTATAACACTATAGAAATAATTTTATCACTTAGGAACAAGTGGGACTTCGTAAGATCCATACATAGGCATGTACGTTGAACGATTTGAATCTTAGTTTAAGCTTTGGGGTGTTACATTATCTTCCTCTTGGGCTCCTTCATCCTTGAATGAAGGATTTGAGCTGACACTCGAAGGATTTACTACGAGAGTAGACTCACTTACCACTGAAACATCATGCATTGCTCATGAACAGTTATTCACTTAACTGAACCATCTTAAACCATGCAAGTAGAACATGACCATACTCATTCAGGCTTATTCAGTGCTACATACTATGCAGTAGGCTATATGATATATGCACTAGATGTACGAAAGAAAAGTTGGATGGAAAGGCTATTACCTCAGATTGAAGTGGAACTAATTATGTATGTGACACTGACTGAACTAAATTAGACGTTCATAAGATGTCAACTTGTTGAACTGCATTGAAACTGTACATGCTACCTCTGGTACGTCCAGAGCTATAAACTTCTGAGGTTAACTATATGCTCTTGTTACATTCAAGCCTAACTCTAATTTACTAGGTACAAAGTGTAAAAAGGGACATGAATGGGTTATCATCTAATAATAGCTTTACGTTGGGACTGCTTGCTATCAAGGTCACAAGAGTTAACTTGTCCTCCATCTTACTATCTCTCCCTTAGGAAAAAAGCTAAAATTTCCAACTCTGGGACTACTTTCCCATGCTAGGATACAACTAACCACTCCATAAGGTTAGGCATACACTAGAAACCTGAATACTAAACTTTCTATTTAAGGACTACAACTATACACACTTAGATTATTTCTAGGATTTTCCTCTATAATAAATTCTTAACTACCTCCTTCTCCTTAAAGTCTAACACTTAAAATTCACCATTCTCCTTAGCACACTAACATCACACATTAGATCCTCCATACACCCTTGTAGTGTAGTACCTCAAACTAGGATACTCATCGAGAGTTCAAGCCTATCAATACTAAGCAAATATAACATACAACATATCATCAATATTCAGACTTACAACTACAAAACCATAGCCTGAATAACACTAATACCATGAGAAATCAACAATACATAATAAAATTTTAAGAATCTGCTCTAACAAATTCAGGCCCACATATAACCTTACCATACTCAACCATAATACAATCTAAATCTTTCTAACCATCAATATATCCATCTTCTTAGACTATCATGCAACCAATAGTATCTTATTACATATCATCTCATACTCCTAAAAAATCATATAATATTTGACTACCTACATTAATTAACAACTATACCCCACTCCGGCTTCTATCCTTCTAACTTCACAATTAGAGATCTAGGATCATTCTACTGCTATCCCAACTACACCTCTAGTGCCTACAACAAAATATTTTTCCTCTTATACTTCTCCTTTTTTGACTAATACAACTCACCACCAAACAAGAATCAGGGATGGGGTTAAATTATAAAAATAATTAGAGATTGAGAGGTATGATCTGGATGATCTTGGTTCCTTAACTATTGGGCTAGCTACTCTTTGAACTTGTGCTCTTATTGGTGGCATGATTTGAAGCACGTAAAGCATAAGTTAGAAAATATTTCTCAGAGTTAAACTCTATAGCACAAAGTGAGACATGAATAAAGGAAAACTTTCCTAAATGATAGTAGCTTCTCAGTTATAAGTGTGGTGTACTTCACACATATAAATGGCACTCTACCTAATGTTGGCTTTTATACACGCTAGGACACTTAACCTTAAAGCTTTAATACCAAGTTTGTAACGCCCCAGAGTCACACCTGGGAAGGAC
>JBDJHY010528719.1:0-16976 GCA_039654485.1 Withania somnifera
CAGTAAGAATAACTCCCCATGCCATATAGTTCTTTCTCAGCCTCTACAAACTCAACATCTCATCATTCCATCATCACTGAAATTCATAATTACTATAGAAAAAGTCTCCATATCATACCGATCCTCTCTAGATGTCTTATCATCAACAAAAATAGTGTCAATTCCAGTCAAAAAACTTATATCTCCAGGTTGATTCATTTTTCTACAAACATTGAAACTAACCTCTTCATTGTTTTCCTCTCTCTATGTCAACAAGTGTTATCCAGTATCCAAGAAAGTTCGCCCTAGAAATATGGGCACCTCAAATTGAACTTTGCTATGAAAGATAAAAAACACAGTTTGAAATATACAGATGTAAACTTTTCCAAGTACATCATATAAAATACTGACAGGCTTTTTTATCTTGCGTTCCACAATCAAAAGTCGCATATTTTTGGGTCTTGAAAATCCTAAGCCTAACTATCTAAAAGTAACAAGCAACCTTTGGTAAAATTTAATATTCTAATATGGGGAATCATGAATGCTCCAAGATATTCCTATTTTTGGACTAGAGAACTCAATGCAATTGCACTACAGTGGTAAAAATTATCATCAGGCTTAAAACATTCAATCTCTTTTTTGGTCACAAAATCTTTCATGAACTTCACATGGTCTGACATCTTCTCTAAGGCTTCCACCAATATAATATTCACGAAAAAATCTTTCATTGTATTCTTGAATTTGCAGAATTTGCCATCTTTCACTCTTTTTCTCAAGCATTCTGGAAAGGGCAAAGGAGTCCTTATAATCAGTGCCATAGCTTCGAGACCTTCTTTTTCTTTTCATTGTTTGTTTCAGACTAAACAACCTCAATTTTAGACTTTTCATCTCCGCTCGTTGCCTCCTCAGCTCCAACAGGTTCATCAATCATATTACTCTCCATGACAAGCTCAACTTTATCCTCATAATCCCTTAATGTATGATCAACTAACATTGAGGGATCATTCAAGGCTTTTCTGCTTCAACTAGTGGTGGCTAGATAATAACCATCATTTCTTGGATTGAGAATTGTATCGCTAGGTAGAGAACCCCTCAACCTCAAACTTACAGATTTAGACAACTATCCCATGTATTACTCTAATATTTTATGGAAATGATATGAGGATCTAAAATTTGTGTCAAGGACGACATATCATTCCACATCTACTTTATCTATTGTTATAAAGAGTCTACTTTTTTCAACACTTTTTAAGAATTTCCTCATTCTAGAGGATTTTCCAACAACATGATATTGGGTCTTTGGGGCACATATAAGACTTTGTCCTTATGGTAGTCTTCTTTCCTATAATCATTATTGCAGTAGTCATCCTTTTGTAGTCATCCCTCTATGTGTAATATTTTTGAACTTGGTTACCCTTGTTTTGTTAACCCCCTGACTAATTCATGAACTTAGCCTCCTCATCCACTTCAGTGTAATAATCCTTCAACCAAGGTGGACTATCTTTCACTAAAAAACATTGACATTTTGAACCCCTTGTGTAGAAAGTTCCATCAAATGATTTGTGATCACGTCCACCTGAGGTTTCAAATGAGCTATATCTTGATCATGCTCCTCTTATTTTTGATAATGCTTAGTAGTCTTCTCATTATAATATTGTCTAGGTGACACCTCACCATCTCTAGTGTGCCAAGCGTTATTGGTCCAAGTCATATTATTATGTAGCATGTTGGCTGCTGCATAAGTAAGACTGCTAAGTGAGCGTCAGGTGAGATTTTCAGCAACAGACTTATTCATAGAATTCAGGTACCAGTAGAAACTCTATAGTAGAATAATACCAGTTATCCCATAATTTTGGCATTGCTTAAACTTCTTCTTAAGCCACAGCCAAGCCTCATGAAAATCTTCATATGAAGTTTTTTAAAAATTTGTGGTCTCATCTCTCTTATGCAACATCTTAGATGGAGGAAATAACCTTGCGAGAATGTCTTCGGCTAGCTGGTCCCAAGTTTGAAAAGAAGCATTAGACAGTTTATTCAAATATGTTGTTCCTACCCCATTAGAGAAAAGGTAAACAAACTAAGTCTTATAGATTCCTAAGTAACTCCTGGTAGTGTGAAGGCTAAACAAATCCCGACAAAGCTCAATAGATGTTGATTTAGATCCTCACCCGGCATACCATTGAACAATCCTTTGACATTCAAGAACTGCATCATCATAATTTTGACATCACCCTTATCATTACACATAAGAGGGAGCACTACTATGGCTCCAGTTAATGTGGCCACATCAATCTGAGGTTCTCTTTCTCTCACAGCTATTCTGAAAGGAACCATGGTAGTATGTCTTGGAACTTAAATTTGAACTAACCTCGAGGGTTCTCTAAAATCAACTTGAAAAGTTACCCTAACCTCATCTCTAGCATGAGCTACATCAATAGCATTTATTTTAGCCAGAGCCTTAGCTTGAGTAGCTAAAGCTTGCTAAGAAAAAGTCATGTCAATGGGTTTGGTGTTTCTCATCAGGATCGTGTGGGCTATGTGGTCAATTATTGGGTTGATTGGTCTTTTCCATTGCTCCTAAAAAACAAGAGCAAGATTAAATTAGGAAATAACAACAAATTGTTTAAATAAGTCTGATAACCTATTTCTAAGTTGTATTCCCGAACAAGAAAATGTAAATATTTATGCGCCCAAACTTGCACCTCAATTAAGAAGTATAAAGCAATCACTAACAAACATAGAACCCAAAAAAGGTTAGGGTTGATCTCGTAAGAATTATGGCATACAAAATGTCTATTAGAAGTTAAGTCAACTTAGTAGTTGATGCTTCAAAGAAGAGAATTAAAGAAATACATAAAGCAATGTTTGCAAGTTTTTATTGTTGAATAAAGTATTATAAATGATTTTACAACATTGGGGTTGCGATCAATATGATTTTATAACTTCCTAGATGTTTAGTACTAGTAGTTCTATCTTAGTTCTTAACATGAAAAAATAGATAAGTTAGATTCACCTAAACACCTTTCTGACCTTTTAGATGATTATCACTTATCATCTCTTGGTCATAGACTGTTTCACATACTAACCCTTCCCGATGATTTAAGATTGATTGTTCCTATTACTTTCTAAGTCATTATATCAATATTTTTGGCTTTAAATCTCTGTTGTTTATTTTTTTCCTATTTCCTACCTCTTTTCGAGAAAATGAACCTTAAGGAGAGTTATAATGTTTAAAATCGTTAAAAAGAAATTATAACAAAAAGAATAACAATACATGCATGAGCACTAGTTTAGAATTAAAAAATAATTTAACTTAGGTTGTTAATTCATCATGGTTTCCACAACCCTATTTTTGGTGGTTTTATTCACTCATCATAATGGTAATAATGTTAGTTTGCATAGAATTCAAATAATAAAACTTTATTCAGCAAGTGGTAAAATCTTAGAATGATCGAGACGGAATAATGCCTTTTTATATAATCAAGAATAAAACCAAGAAAAATGTTAAAAGAGTATTCCTAAGCTCTCAAATTACTCAAAATAAAATCAAAGTGTCAAACCTTTTACACAAAATCTAAGTAGCGTATTTATAGAAAAGTTTAAAACGTATCCTAATGAAACTAGGAAAACAATGTCGGCATCAAATCATTAAGTCTTGGATTAGTGAATCACGACTCGTGTTTTGAGGCATTAGGACTCGTACAATCAACAATCATCTCAGCAACCCATAAGTCATTCCACGACTCGTGGTCTTCATCATCAGGATTCTTAGTCCTATTTCATGGTCTGGATTTTTAAGATCAACTACTTCTGCACACCTTCCATGACTTATCAGTAAAACTCATCCACTTGGAAAGCACGAGTCATCAAAGGGATTTTTTGTTCCAAGGCTGACTTTCACAACTTCTTCTTCAACAGCATAGTCAAAGACCATGACTTGTACCTCTCCACTCTACGTAGCGCTCACTTGTGGTTCTAGGGCTAAATTTTCCAATTTTTTGCCTCTATAGTATAGTTAGCTTCAGAGTTGTGGTGTTCATCCCTACGACTCTTATACTAATCATATCTTCCATCCATAGAACAATTCTTTACCAATTTTTAGTTTTGGTTCCTGATTTGTCTCTAAACATTGATTCTTGCAAATTAAAACACAAACACATAATATCCATCTAAAAGTTCTTCAGAAAATACAAAAAGCTTCTTATTTTAAGCACAGAAAGTGTTGTAAACTCGTGGCACATGAACAACCCAAATCAAACAAACCCAAATCAAACAAAGCAGAAGTTGGCTGATGATAAACTGACATTATAACTGTGACCATCAAATTTGCCGCATCTGCCTCTAGACTACTAAGGAAGGCATATAAATGAAGGTTCCCATTGCCTGAATGATCAAAAAAATAATACCTACCTACAAAGATGTATAGCCCACAAATACCTCTGTCATCCTTCATACCACCTCTAACCGGTGAAGTTGCTGCCTTGAGAGAGTGAGTTTCCTGAGCTGAAGACTAAACAATCCCACATTCGAGAAAATCTTTGGCATAATGACCAATATCTCAATACTCATAAGGACCCTTGGGTTACCTACCCTGATTAGATACACCTACTAATTAAACATGGTAACCATGGACTAAAGACAAAAAAATGGAGGCCATGTGATGACTGATCGAGACTCTAATAATAGTAACCCCTTTGTCAATAGACCAAGAACCACTAACACTACCCTAGTGGTGGTTCTCTTATAACCGCCTCCCTAGGCCTCCTAGTATTGGATCTTAATAGTTCAGGCATGGTCTGTTGCAGAAATTAGCACATGTAAAATACTATTTGCTCATTTTCAAGGAAGAATTGAAATTTCAAACCTATAAGAACCGATGCACCAACTTATGCTCTGTGGGAATGATTATGTCACCATGTCTAGAAAGCTTATAGAACCGAAGCTCAAATGCTAAAATAGAAATCACCCCTTGTAAAATATCTATAAACTTATCAATCATCTTTTTTTGCATGCTAATAGGAACATGCTTTTCCAAGAAGGCCTCAAAAATTATATCAGGTCAAAAAAGGGGAATTAGCTGGTCTGCAACCCATATAAGCTCTCCACCACTATTTTACCATATTTTCCAACTGAAGCATTGTGTAATAAAATCCATGGGAATGCATTAATATAAGGTTATACAACCTCTCCTAGAAACTAACTAAAGAATCCTAAGGATCCTCTCTTAGAGACCTTAAAAACCTTAAAGGACCTACTATGATAAGTAAACCTAGAATTTCCACTCCTGAAATTTCATGAATGATTGAGAGTTTATTGTATGAGATATAATAAGCACTGGAAAACCTCAACACTGGGAGCTACAACAGGTGGTTTCCCCTTGAACTCTGGGAGCCTTGTTTCGCTCCCTAGGCTAATATTTGGGACCCATTAATATCTTTCCCCCTATAATATATAGTACTTAAATTAGTACATCCATTAGGAATAGAGTAGACACTGCCCGTGGTAGGTCTTGAGCTAATCCTGGACAACATACAACTAGGGTGGTAAATCTACTAGCACCAACTGTGAGACAACAACCAACTTTTTCTTGAAATTTATCTCTCTAACAAGTGTGAAACTCGACCCCGACCTCAACCTTGGTGAAAAATCTACCTTATCCCCTATCTAGAGCCCTAATTTCTAGAGGCCTCACCTTAGGATAATAAAAACCTTGTCATAACCATCTATAGTAGAGAAAAACAAAATGAAATTTATAAGAAACCATTAGGAACAACAATGTATAACAAAAAACAAAAAGTTAAAACTTTCTTAGTAATGTTATGTAGCCTCTCGAAGAAAGATAAAACTTTCTTATTAATATTGAAATCATTATATTGGTCCATGAAAATATATTAGACACTTCCTTTTGTACCAATGAGACTGGTGAACTTAGCACTCTGATATCAAACTATCACGACCAAAAACCTCAAGTCATTATTGAACCTACTATTATCGTTAGTAAGTAAGCTACAACCTAAGCCTGAGATAGTAAATAATGGGATAATTAGTGAAAGAGATAAAGAGACCTAAAAGAAGGCAAATAATGAGACAAATAGGATGATAAAAAGCATATACATGTACAACAATCTCCAAGACTTGTTACTAACCAATACAAAATCCGCTACAATATAAAGAGTACTGAAAATATTCAACATATGTAAACACAAATTGCCTTCAAATATATAAATTAAGACCAGTCCAAATTATTTGGGAGTCAAATCAAATTTTTCCAATAAGTCTCACCCTATAACTCAGAATCCACATCCTTCGCATGAGGAAACATCAATCGTAATGACTCACACTAGGATCTGTATAAAAAAGGATGCATAAGTGTAGCATGAGTATCAAATGAAATGAGTAACGAGTAGGTATTTTAGATCAACTAGATACGCACAAGATACAAATGCAACAATCTTCAAAGCTAATCAAGATAAGGTGATACGGCAACAACAAGAAAAATGGGATAATTATAATAATAGAGAATTAAAGAATCTACTGACTGTTAAATATATTTATCCTACCTCAGCCATTAGTATAATAATAAGAGATACAAAAATGAAAATTAAGCACAGGTAGAACATGGAAATACGATACCAAAAGATCTATATAAAGATGTTCTAATTAGTAAGATAAAGAACAGTACTATCAAAACCTAACTATACTTTTATAAGACCAGAAGATACACACTAATAACACAAAAACCAATTGATCCACATAAACATGATGGGTTAAACAAGTAATCAAGAACCACACTAGAATCCCCTAAAGTATGGTATGTGCAAATATAGGAATGGTGCTTTGAAATGCAGTTGCAGTATGAATGACATTCTCAGTTGTACTACATAGTCCTCATTTGACACTTATGGACTAGGAAGGTAGGACACAAGGGAACTCAAACTACATACTTTACCTCCATTATATACTCCTCCTTTGGGCCCACACCAGCAGACTTGACTAATAAGAACCATGGGGGACTCAAATTATATCCCATGCCATGGTCTACTCAAACTCAAACTGGTACTAGAAATAATAAAATGTCAATCAAGTTCCCAAAATCAAACCTGGACTAAATCATGAGAAGTAACTTTGTTAAGTTCCAAGACAAAAACCGAGACAAAATCATGTTCTTCTTTGTCATTTGATATAGGAAAACTAAGGCCAACCAAAACTATTGATTCATTATCGATCCACCACATAAATTATTATCTAAAACTTTTCTCATGGAATGAAACCCTTGATACAATGTCTAGAGAACTACTATGTCTGGTAGCCTATGGGTTGGACATCTTAGCAAACATTTCTTGAAATGGATCAAAGCTGCATGTAATGGTTAATTTGTTGTCTAAAGAAATTTTATGATGTCATTCCTTAGTTGAAACATGTGGGATGGAGGAAAAACCTTTCAAGGAATGCATCCTTGAGTTCACCCCATGATGTAAGGAACCTTGTGGAAATTCACTCAACCAAATTGTTGCCTCCCCAGTTAGTTAAAAGGGAAAATGGCACATTTTGACAGATTCTTGACTGATTTGTCAATGTTAAAAGGAGTGCATTCTTCTGAAAATGCCTCAAGTGATCCTGTGCATCCTTATGCAGTTGTCCCCTAAAGAATTCTTTCATTTGAATTAGGTATAGAATAGTACTTGTGACATGAAATACTGTATTTTGCTTAGCTAGAGCCAACTAAATGGCACTAGATACTTCAATCTCAATGTTTTCTTCTTGGTCTTGGTTGACATTAACATTCACTCAACTCATATTTTCTCCTGCAATGAGTCACATATAGAAAGGAGAAAATTCAAACAAAGTATACACGACAACATGCTAAAACTTAATTAAATAATTAATTCTCCGATAATGACTTCAAAATTAATAAATCTCAACTATAATTTCATAGGTAAGAAAATTCTTCGTTAATATAATTACCCAAATAAAGGTCAGGATTGAATCCCCATAGAACTAATTGTCAAGTTCACTTCTGATGCAAGGAATCACTAAGTCTTGTATCTATGGCTATAGTAACCAGTAGAATAAATGGGGGAAATTATGAGAAAATCTAAGTGCTTAGAAATATTAATAATGATTTTGTGTAGTTAACATAAAATATTATTCCAATCAATTAATCAATAACATGAATGAGTCCTAGGGATGTGCAATATCATGGAGTAGACATGCATGGCAATGGCTTTATCTACTACTATGAAATAACTATGTGAGGAAACTGGGTTATCACTTTTGTTACTTCCTTTCAGACAAGTGTTAATTAGCATGTATGATTATTAGTCAGATGCCTATTATGCTTCTTTATTACCTAGCTTGCATTTCACCTAGTCTATTCTATCTCTAAAGTTAACTATTAGATGAATTAAAATCAAATTGTTATCAATCTCATTTCTTCTATTTCAAATACTATATTTCAAGATAACCAAAATATGTAATCACCATTAGAGTTTGCAACCTCTGAATATCATTAAAACATAGAAATGAGATTGAACTCACGTTAGTTAATTTCCTAAATTAGCAAATTACCATCATACATATATTTAATTACACTCCATTTCCATACACTCTAAGCCAATAGAACTAGAAATGCATAGAGAAGAGAGAATGATAAAAAGATATATCATTAACAGTATTTTATTTTTCCATTATGCAATCATACCAATTTAAATTCAAAATTTTGATATCTCAACAATTACAAGTGAATCTCTTTCTTGAGAAAAAGACTAAAATATATGGAAAACCTACAAAAGTTATTCATTGTAACGTCGTATCCTCTCAAAACATGAGTTTTTTCCTTTCATACCTCTTTTAACCTGGGACAAACATCAATTCAATCACAAATAATCTTAGCGACATTCCAAGTTTGTAGATGTTTCCTTCCTCTCCCAAATGCCATATTCTGACTTGCAAAGTTGGAGATTTCTACACAAGATCGTCGATCCATTCCGAGCATACCAAATTTATCATTACATCATGGATTTATTGCTCAATTTTCACCAAACACTACTAGTTTGTGTGATGTCACGCTTGATTGGTAATGCGCTGAGGATGTTGGCGATGGCTTGTGTCCTTTTATCAATGCCATGAATTTGCATAATTTATCTTTGCTTCTTTTTTCTCAATTTTCTCAAGTGTTTGCCTCTTTTTGTCTTACTTCCGCTCTTAACAAGTCTTGGTTGCATTCTCCCTAAGATAAAAAGTGAAGAACAATCAAATGCAATCAAAAAGATATTGAGGATATGATTTTTTTCACTCCGAAGTAGGCTAACTAAATGGTAATTTTCCATTTCATCATGAAGTATTGAAGGAAGATAAAGCTCAACCCGAGGCTTATTCACATATTTATGATTTTGTGTAGAGTTTACGTGGTAGACTATGAGTTGTATTTAACCCCCCAAGTTTGTTACTTGTGCACCTATCCTTTCATGTTTAAATTTTGATAAATAATATTCCTGATGGTTATCATGTGATTTAGTGGGATACATTGGTACATGATCAAGATTTGACCATCGAGGAGGAGCCTGTTGCAATTCCAGATGAACAAGTTGATAGGTTGAGATTTAAGGATATTACATTGGTAAATATTTAGAAGAGACATAATTCGGTGGATGAAGATGCTTGGTAAATTGAGGTGGACATGTATAGTAAATATCCTCAACCATATGACAGTCTAGGCATATTCTCTTCTAATGTTTGAGGATGAAGATTACTTTTTTATAGTGGATGACTTAATGGTTTGCATTTTTGAGCCATCTCTATAAAATAATAATTTTACCATCCTTATTGTATGTTTTGGCATTTTAAACATGCTAGGTTGATTGGTTAAAAAATCAGAGTGCTTGATTTAGTTTTTTGAGAATTTTTCATTGTAGATGGTCTTAGAGTTAGATGGTAACTTTAGTCAACATTTGGAGATTTAGAGGTTGGAGTGAAATTCTTAGAGTTCAATTAGCTATAGAATGTGGTTTTTGATCTAGATGGACCTTTCATATAGGTCTCGAGATATTTAATACCGTCTGAGACTGCCGGGATTATGTACTCATTGCAATTTAAGTACTATTTTTCCCGCCAACCATTCCATTACTCCTGTAGAGGAAACTAACACATATGCACTTTAAAAGAGAGTGAAAGAAAGACTCAACTTATCTTAAAGAAATACAAACTAGTTAAATCAATGTCTTGAACTTCTATAGAGCCTCTGACTGATCCCAATCTAGTTAAATATTGATTTTATATAAGACAATTAAAACCGTAGACACCCATATGCCTTTACTTATATTTTTGGCCTAAAAAATAAAACCCGAGCCCCAAGGGTAAAACTGAAAAATCATATTATTCAGAACATGAGGAATTCAAATATAAAATTTTATAAAAATTCAAATTTAGACCTTAAAAAACTCAAGATATCATTTCAAATCTTAGAAAAAAATATACAATTTTCAATTAGAAACATCATAAATTGAAGGTGGAATCATGAATAAATTAATGAGAAAATATGCAAAAGAAGTATAAGAATATTACCCGATGAAGATTTATTAATAAACAACTTTTTAATCTCCTAAAATTGAGTTCTCAAGCTCCCAAAATCGGGATATGGAAAAAAAAGTGAAAAGGGAAAACACACCGTTTACTCTACAAACATCCTGCACCAATGGAAATTTTATTGTTGGTATGAGATCGCAGGATCAAACTCCAATTACCACATCGGTCATTGCAGAAACGAGGATTTGACTAAAATCAACAATAAAATAAAAATATTATCCAACTCCAAAAGCTCCAAATCTATCCTTGGGATTTGATCAAAATTTGATGTCTACAAATTACGTATGCAACTAGACTAAACTTGAAATTTTCAATTTAATAAAACCATAAAATCATCAATCTAGGGTATTCTTGATTTTGCATTGGAAAATGTTAACTCTGAATTTATGAAAACTATAAATTCAACCAATATAAAAAAATACTTTCGACGCCCCTAAGATTTGAACCAAAATATTCTCTAGATAAAAATTACGTCCCCAAATCAACGAACGGAAGGAATTTCATTACGACCTGTGCAACTCTGAATGACGATCCTAGTAAAATTTTTAACTTAAAAATTTTCAATATCTCATCAAATTGTACAATCAATACAATAAAGCACACAACTAAGGCTAAAAGCCTACATTTGTGGTGTGGTAGTTGATCGATGAAAAGATATTGAGTATTTGTGTGAGTTAAGAAACACAGGAGTTTGACTTCCTTTATTTTCCTTGATTTTCTTAATTTTTCATTCAATTATCCTCTATCACACATTAAAGGATGAAAAATGAGAAAAGAAACAAAAGATTTGGTTCTTATACACATCTTTTACTTTATTTGGGAAAAATAAAAGAAAGGACGTGTTAGGAAGAAAAACACTCCATGCATAAGTTATTTGGGATAAATTTAAAGAAAGAAAAAAGTGGTTTTTGATTGATTTTATGTTGTTATTCAAAAGGATTTAGTCGCCTAAACCAAATCGATACGCCTTCTTTATCCCTTTCCTGAAATTTCAAGCATTACAAAGTCCTTTGAGACATTTAACAAAGAACTTTTTAATGATTGTGTCGGAAAATACTATCAAGCCTATGGAATGACATTCATAATGGTTGACCTTATTTAAGAGAGTAATAGTTGTTGCTTTCATCCCTAGTTTAAATTTGGTTTAATTATGAGCTAAGGGTTTTTCGTGTTGTGAGGGAACATTAGCTATAAATAACAGGCAAATAGAGAACTTCTAGTTGATGCATTTGATCTTATCTATATCTTAATAATGTCTAGTAATCATTTGAAACTTGTTTTTTATGGTAAGATTTTTTATTGACTAAAGCATCCTAAACATATTTTGACTGAAGGAGGATAAGTAAGTTCCGATGCCACATGCTTATAAGCCCACACGAAGAACTATATTTAGTAATTTTTCCTTTGTTATTAGATAGTTGCTTGAGGACAAGATAAGTTTAAATTGGGGGTGTTAATGAGTTGTATGTTTATTCCTTAATTAATTTTAATTGAATATATTTTAGTATCTTTAATGCATTTTAGAATTTTATTATGTTATTTTGTTTAATTTTAGGTAAAGGAAAAGCAAAAACAAAAGATAAAAATGTTGCAAAAGGGCTAAAAAGGTGAAAAACAAAGAAAATAGTTGAAACAATGACAAAGGGAAGAAATGCAACCACGAACCGAGTATGTAACCGGCAAAAGATGCCAACAGGCTGCAAAATTTAAAGATTAAGTATGTGTTCAAGGTCCCAATGTACCAACAAAAGAACAATTAAATGATAGAAAAAGGAAGGTCCCATTGTGTAGGAAACAGAATACTTAAGTGATAGTAAGGGGTCTTTGTGGAGCTAGTTCAAAGAATTTAAGCTTTAGTACTTTTTGACCTGAATGGATCCCAATTCCTATTCTAATGTTTGCAGACCACTTATATGACATGATTTATGTCCTATAATAGTATTTTTTGTGGAAAGTTTTTGATATTTGAAGTCAATGTTTATGGTCCTATAAAAGATATTTCTAGGTTTTGAACCTATAACCTGTAGTACATTTTAATAACCTTTTAATTTTTTTTTACAGTGTTTTGGCCTTGATTAAATTTTGACATTAATTGGAAATTTATTGATTGCAATTGATGATTCTTCTTCAATATGATTCACTAAATTTGGAGATGACTCATTTGGTATTTATTATTTTCTCATGTTAAAAGTAGCTAAATCTCCCAGCTAGGGCTGTGGTATGATGGGTTGAACTTGTGAATGGGTATTGTTGATTTACTTATAAAATTTGTTTTTAGCAATTGGTTTAATGAATCATTCGAGTTTTGATAGAGAATGAATCGTTGCAAACATTAATTTACCTTTCTAATTTTTTTTTGCTTGAGAAGAAGATAGGGATTGGGAAAGGAGTTCATTAACAAGGACTTGAATTTATACCCCTTTAATAATTATATCTAGAGATCATACATTTTACTCAAGATTATAATTGTTTAGTGAGAATTTGATACACTTTTTTGTTCAACAGAACCCTAAGAGATGTATTTTGTAGATTCATAGGTTGAAAATCAACCTGAGACCAATTCTACTCACTAAAAATAAAGTTCATAAATGAATTGAGAAAAACCTATTTAAAAGGGCTTCACCTATACCTATAATGATTCTCGTATGGTGAGATATATTGTTGATTTAAATAAAATGAGATAGCTTTATTTTAAGTTCCCCATTTTAATTTTGTTTTGTTATTTAGGATGGATGCAAGTAACTGAAGTTTTACACCGATTTAGGTAAATTCCAATCCTTTTTTTCCTTTGGTTTATTACTTCTTACTTGTGTAACTATATTGGTCAACAACCATGAACACTTATGATGTTAGAAGTTAATTTGGATGTCACTAGTGATGGTGTATGAACTGCAACACAAATTCCTGATTCATGTCATAATTTGGCTGGTGATAGCGTAGAGATGGGGGAATCCAAGCCATGATCTTAAATGATGGATTATACCATTGCTGTGACACACTGTGTAATAGGAATCATGACAATTGTCTTTTATGATCCTGTTGGCTAGGGAGTACTCCTACTAGAACCTAGCATCAAAGGCATCCTTCTAGAATACCTCCAAGGTATGTAGTAGCACATGATTATCTATCTCCTTTAACTCCTCAAGGTTACTCTGACCAAAACTCTATTTCCTCCTTCTTTGCAACAATTGCCTCCTCCTCACTCTCGGTGTTAGCATCCCCAACATCACACTCTTCATAATCCTCTTGCGTCTCTTTAGTAAGGTCCTTAATTAGCTTTGTGGCATATACAAAGGGCTTAAATATTGGTACATAGGCTACGATATTAGATAGTAACATGTCACGACCAGAAAATTGAGTTCTAATAGTGTCTACATCCCACTTTTAGACAAGCCTAAACACTGGCCAAGAGCGATAAGTGATGGGATAGTATCCAACAACAACATATAAAAAGAAAAGAGATATAAAGAAGATGGTGATAAAGATCAAAATAAGTAGGACATGAAAAAGAACGTAAACCCCTAAATTCTGGTATCATGGCTATAGAGCATCTTTATATGAAATAAATGAAGATAAATTGTTTTATGGGGAAAAAACTATAAATGCTATCCTAAACAAGAACTAGAAAAACATAGCATTAGATGGAGTACCAGCTAGCCTAAACGCCAATTGCTAATCGTGTCTCTGAAGTACCTCCTAGCTACTTCGCACAACAACTTCTTCCAAGATGAATCGTGCCTGGATCTGCATCACCAAAAGATGCAAAATTGACATATGAGTCCTAGAAACACGGGTACCCAGTAGGCATCATAAATCGACTAGTTTAAAGAAATAATAAATAAAGTAAATTGTGATCATAAGCAAGTAGAACAACAACATAGAAATGTCTGATAGGGATAGAATAACTATGGTAACCACCATCACAAACCACGATAGGTCGACTATTAGTGAATCTGAATCACAAGAAAATCAAGAACAATACGACGTGGATCTAGAGCTCCAGTGCAACCATACAAATGAAAAACTATAGTGCCATAACAGGAATGCATGGAAGTCAATTAAGTACACCAACAGAAGATATGATACAATAAGTAGCTAGGAGCACTAAATAAAAATACCAGGTTGACAGGGCCTGTGGAGGGACTCAAAGCCACATACAAAACCTCGTAAAATCCATCTAGGGTATAATCTTCGAGGAAGAAATGCCAAAAGCTCGGGCTCGGACCATATATATTATACCATAGTAAAAAACTCAAGGAAAGCCATGTAGGCTTATCCGAAATCATTATAAAAGACCCAATGTTGCCATTAAGGCATTTCAAAAAAGAAAGTGATAGCCTCGAAAATTTGAGTCAGGTCAGGTAAAAAAATAGCTCCGCACAGCCCAGTAGTTGCGGAAGATATACATACAGTATCAAAATCAACAGCCTAATAAGTAGCACAAACCCAAGTTTAATCAAAAAAATTTTGGTAATCAATAGAATGTGAAGCCTGGCAATAGTACTGAGAGATGCTAAAAATGTTGCTCTAGAGTAGGCATATGATAGTGAGAGGTTGGATAGGCTGGAGGAAGACATAAAGAATAAACATATAACAACACAACAATTGGAAAGGTAGATGGGACAAATGGTTGTGTCACAAAATATGAGTCCTCAAGATGGTCTTCCAAGTAACATAGACCAAAATTTGAGGCAGGTGAATATAGGGACAACAAGAAGTGGGTTACAGTTGAAAGAGTTAGTGCCTCAAAAGGTAGGTGAATTGAACATAGAAGTAGAGAGCACAAAGGATAATACAGACACTGGTAGAGAAAAAAATGCTAAGTCTGGGAAAGCAGCATTTGTTATGAGATGTCGAACACTGTTTTCTTAGATATTGAGTAAGAAAAAAGAAGAAGAGGGGTTCCAAAAGTTCATGGAATTGCTAGGGTAGGTTCATATTAACTTGCCATTTGTTGATGTTCTACATGGAATCAAAAAATATGCTAAGTATGTGAAGGATATTATGGCTAACAAAGATCTCTTAATCGAATATGCCATAGTATCTCTCACTCAGAAGTGAAAATCTCAAATTAAGAATAAATTTCCCTCTAAGAAAATGATCGGGTAGATTCACTATTCAGATCATTATTGGTCAGGCTCTCAATGTTTGCGGGTTGTATGATCTATATGCGAGTATCAATCGCATGCCAACTTGTAATTTCCAGCAGATGGAGTTGTATAATCCTAGACCTACCATAATCACATTGTAACTTGCTGATCACTCCATAATTAGACCTTTTGGTATAGTGGAGAATGTATTGGTGCAGGTGGGATTCTCGATATTTTTGGTAGATTTCATTTTTCTAGGATTTGAACTAGATCAAGAAGTCCTATTAATTTTGGGGTGTCCATTTCGGGATACTGGTTGGGCATTGATTTATATTAATGTTGGGAAAATCACTATGAGGACTCATAATAAAGTTGAGGTATTTGATGTTTATAAAGCTTTGAAGTTGCCTTTGATGTATGTGGAATTGTCTGCAATTATAGTGTTGTATGCAGAAGCTAAATTATCATTGACTGTTACCAGTGACCCCATAGCAAGAACAATTATGGGTGATGAATGTATGGAGATGCTACCGAGTTAGATAGAGCAAAGTATGGTCCTGTCAAGTCAGTCCGCTAATGCCTTAGAAACTTATTAGATAATCAAAATATTAGATC
Source organism: Withania somnifera (assembly GCA_039654485.1). NCBI lineage: Eukaryota > Viridiplantae > Streptophyta > Magnoliopsida > Solanales > Solanaceae > Withania > Withania somnifera. Next base: position 16,269 of record JBDJHY010528719.1, read on the forward strand.
TTGCCAGTATCCATCCAAATTGGAAAGAATACGAGGCCATGAACAGGCTTATTGGGCCTTACCCAAGGCCATCTGTCAAAAAAGCTCAAAATTTGAAGTTTAAAGCAATTTCTAGCCATTTGATATATGCTTTTTTTGGGAGAAGATAACACTCTTCCGGTTATACTTATTGTTAAATTTTTTGAGGTACAAATCGATGAGGCTTTATCAGTGCTAAAAAAAGGATGCGAGTGTCATCACTTGATTTCGTAGATCATGATGGCACCTACTATACCACAAGTAGGAGAACCAAAACCCCATAGTTCGAAGCCAAAGTGGAGGAATACTATATTAACTATGAAAGAATATCAAATGTCAAGATAAAAGTAATAAATTTGCAGAATTAATCAAGAAAGAAATCACCACCCAAAATCCGGTATCAGTGTCAAATGAACAGCTAAGTACAGAATGATAAAACTAAAATAAATATCATATCAAGATGTATTTGAAATATAATGGAGATCAATAAAACATAAGTATGAAGTGAAGCAGGAACAAGCTGGATGCCAAGCTCACCCTAATTCTCTGATATGAATAGAATCTGAACGAACAACTATCTGTGTATCCAGAGCGGAAACCTGTACTCGAATTTGCAGAAGTGCAAGTGTAGTTTGAGTACAAGTCGCCTAAGCAACACATACTCAGTAGGCTTCATGGGCCCACTAAGCA
>JBDJHY010528936.1:0-16971 GCA_039654485.1 Withania somnifera
CTAATACGCATTGACTGGTCCATGCCTTAAAGTATTTCCTACACCTTGACTATCGCGGAAAAAAGTCCTTTTAGTGGTGGACGCTCTAATGACCCTCTTGGGCCGTTGCTGTGTCTTTGAATATTGGTTGTACTTACAGCCTCTCTATAGCTACCCCAATTCACTTATAGTTTGTTAGAACTGATAGTTTGGTTCCTTGGAAGTTCTTTCATGCTTATCTCGGTTTTTTGGTTTTGGAGTTATAACTTTAGAATTGGATTATACAAGAATAATTTCTTAAAAATGTGCTCGAAATTAAATTCTAACAGTTTCATTAGTTCTGAACAATGGACTTTAGTCTAGAGTGACTCTTGGTTAAATTTTTAAGGGCTTACAGCTACGTCTTATATCGTTAGAAAGGATAAAAATTAATTTTTTTAATAATAACTACATCAATTTCTCTAATAAAAAGAAAATGTATATATATATAGTGCCCACTAATACATTATCAATACTTATGCAACACCCTTTCAAAATGTCATGACCCAAAAATTGAGTTGTATTGGCGTCTACACACTACCTGTAGACAAGCCTAACCCCAGTATAAAATAAGTAGTGACGGCCTAGAATCAAATACCAAATAACAAGGAAAGGGAATAAGAGGAAACAAAATACATAATAGAAAGCAAATCCCTCAGAACCTGGTTTCATGGCTGTAGAGCATCTATATACAGAATAATACAAAATACAATCCATGACAAAGCAAAATAATAAAATATCTATCCAGGCTCAAAGTAGAACAACTGGGTGACAGAAGAAAGACCAGCCACCATGAATGCCACATTCTCACCGTATCTCCTGAAACAACACCAACTAGCTCGCACGATCATGTTCATTCTACAGACTCACACTAGGAACTACATCATAAAAAGATATAGAAGTATATCATGAGTACCATAAACAACGATTACCCATTAAACATCATAGAACAACCGAGCAAAGAAAGCATAAGCAAGTTAAAGAGAAATTATAAGCAAACAACGGAGGAATATTCACAGCATCAGCTAACACGTATGATAGAAAGTCAACTATTAGTATATAACACAAAGAACCTAAGTCACAAGAAAATCATAGCCAACTTGACACGTACCTAGATCTCCAACATAACCAGCATAAGGAAGGCTAATAAGAGAATGTAATACCAATAACATGCTAAGCTAACATCAAATACAACAAGTGTTCGAGCGGTACCTACAAGAGACAGAAAGGAACAAGTAAAGTCCATTACCAAGAAAACCCGACTAGCATCCCATACAACTAGTACATACTACAAGGTAACCAAGTAATGCAATAGGAACTTCCCCGTAAGTCCTAAAGCATACAAGTCAATTATAACCATTCTCAACATTGTTTTATTTTTTTACGACTCTCTTATACTAATAGTATTCTTGTAACTGCTCCAAGTCGTTCACAACTTTTTGGGATTGATAGGTTGGCTACCTGGAAGTTATTATACTTAATTCCTTTATAATTATAGCTTCCTCAGGAATTACTTAGTCTATATGATCTTGAATGTTATTTTTGTCACTTTTGTTGAGTCTGGAATACCGATTACATAAAGATTCCATATATGTGTTGTTGAAATCGTACTCCATTTCCATTCCAAGCCTCAATTACTCAAATTGAGGATGGAGGGGGCCTTAAACATCACGATCTCATAGCCTTGGTCACGATCGCATAGCCCAGGCCCTTTGGTCATCGCGATAGTATGGTGGTGCATTGTAATCATGTAGGCATGAGGTATCCAGGGTCGTGATCGTGTGGAAGTGGGATGTGATCACAAAGGTCACCTAGCAGGCCTATAAATATTTCTTTCTTCTTTTTGGATGAACGGTCATCTTATTCTCTCAAAATTTCTGTTCAGCTTTACTAGGTCCTTTTGGAGGTTTAATTTGAAGTTTCACTCCATGAAATCATATCCCAGTGGTTCTATAACCCTTTTTACCAGATAATTCTTCGTTAAATAAACTTTTTGATCTTATATGTTGCATTTATATTGTTAATTTGAGCCCTATTGTATACCATATAATGTACGAGCTGTGATTTGTGTGTTGGTATAAATATTTTCCTTCTCCATCTATTAGGGTTTTGGGACCCATTTTTAATTGATATTTCAACCCCACTATTATATAGTAATATAGATCTTTTTTTACTTATATTGACATGTGGGGTATCCTTTTCCTAGCCTCATGGGATTTAGAGCATCTGTATGTCATTTTTGGATATCGGGGCATGCTTTTCGAGGATATCACTAGATTTTAGGTACGCTACGATCTATATTTTTTACACTAGCGTATTAGTATAGTATATTTATGGTAAAGCACCAAATCGGGCCTCGGATGAATACTCGGGCCTTGATATGCTTATTCTTTCAGCATATGGCCATTTAGTTGGCTTTTAACTTAACTACTTACCCTTGGTCTATTTCTCCCTACCCACGTGTCTCACACCAACTCTGGACTATAGTGTGGTTGGAGGAGGAGTAACACTTTGATACGTATTGTTATACACTGACTCTGAACTATAGTGATATTTGGAAGAGGATTATACTAGGGATTAAATCTTAGTAGCAATCCCCCGAATAGGTTGGTTTCTTTAGAGACGATCAAGGTAGGCCGATTATTATGCATTCCACTTGAGATATTAGGTGTGATTAGGGTGTGCAGACCCCTTCAACCCATAGTTAGACAGGGATAGTTATTCTAGAGGGTTACACACCTTATGTGATGATATTATACCTAGCTGTGTACGGCTGTGTTGGGTGGTTAGCAGTATTTTGTGATTATATAGTACCCTAGCCTAGTGCGAGCCTAAGAGTGAGTGGTTATTTACTGATCTATGGCATCTCTGTGTATATCACTATATAGATGTGTTCTTGGTTGTTAACGGGAACCCTCTGGGCTGTTGTGGCACCTTTGTTATGATGACTCATGTCTCAGGGTTGTGATTGGTCTAGGAGAGGTTAAACCTCATGATTGGGGCTCGATAGCCATCCTATAGATTCTGGTTAGTATTCCTAGACCAATTTAAGTTATTTACTGGTTTGTGTAGAGAGCATGCATTAAAAGTGCTAAAAGGTAACTATATTTGACAAAGAAATAATCAAAAATTGATTTCTATGTATACTTATATCTTTCATGACTACTCATATGAGCAATATGGAATGATTTTGCCGCCACACTTGAGGCTATTTCCTCATGACCATCATGATTTTTGGATATTTCCTACATGGTGACATTAGGGTCTTACTGAGATATGGAAATTACCTACATGGTTGATTTGGGTTTACACCCAGGTATTGTATATGGATTGAGCCTGAGTTTTTCCCTCTTGGCCCTGATAACTATGGAATCAGATGCCTTTTCATGAAGATTTTATACATAGGACTGGATCCCTCCACAGACCCTCCAACTTGGGGTGTAAGCCTGGGTATATTGTATGGCTGAATGAGGGGTATACTAGGCTAGGTTAGGAAGTATAAGGGGAAACTTTTTTGGGTCCTCTCCTGGCAGAATCTTGTACCAGGGAGGATGCATATGAGACATTATATACTTATCAGCACCGCTATGCACTGTGTCCTTTCGCGTTTGGTTGTACTCTTCAGGGTATAAGAGGGGAGTACATATTGGGTTACCTGGTTGTTTCAGTGTACCTACCGGTAGTATGGGATGCCGCTCGAGTTTGTTTTCTTATATACTTTTGTTGTTACTTCTGTCCTTGATTATTAAAATTCATGCTCTTATTGTATTTACTATTAGTTTAACTATTTTATGGTTTTACACTTTTATATTGGGCTTTCTTAGTGTTGGTCACATTGGAGCTCTATGTAGTGTCACATTTGTTCATGAGTCTTCACCCGCAAAGCTACCTCTACCACAAATACAACAAACTTCAAATAATGCACTTAGAGACACATGGCAGGGTATAATGGCTATGTTTGGTAGAACACCTATTGATGAGGGTCAGAATTTAGCTCTGGGAGCTGTACAGGGTGCCCCAGCTCCTCCTTTCAGTCGGTGCCATCGGTAGCCAAAGTTCCTCCCCCACATCCTATTCCAGAGGTACTTCTAGTTCAATCGGTGAGCTATCCTCAGCCTATAGTTCCTATTATGACATTTGAGGATCGAAAGCTACATATTCACTTTATCTATATGGGGCCCCAAGATTTTCTAGTGATTCCAAGAAGGACCTCTATGAGTTAATCACAAAGTGTGAGGAGAGGCTAGAGACTTTTCGTTTGATAGATACACATGGAGTTTCTTTCATTGGGTATCATTTATAGGGTCAGGCTAAAGCCTGGTGGAGGTCATATAGAGAGAGTAGACTAGCAGGGTCTGTACCTATGGCATGAAGTCAGTTTATGGATGTCTTCATGGCGTAGTATGTTGCCTGGAGTGTTCCGAGAAATTCAGACCATAGTTTGTCAACTTGTAGTAGGATCGATGACTGATTCTGAGTATGAGGCAAAATTCATATAGTTTATGAGGCATGGGGCTTCTATTATACCAACAAATGTTGAGTGGATCTGCCACTTTGCAGCTGGATTAAGTCAAGAATTACAAGAAAATATCGAGTTATTACTTGCTTAGGGAAATCCATTATTAGTTGTGGTTGATCATGCCCGTAACATAGAGAGGCATCATTTCTTGGACCAAGGGGAAGCGACAAGAGGTAACGTCCCCAAAGAGATTATAGAGGATCTCAATCTTCTAGTTAATGGTATAATAGAAGTGCACCTCATCTACATCCACAATAGCAGTATCAAGGGCATCCTAGCAGACCATTTCAGGCCTCCCTACTATCATCCAGCGATGTCTAGAGTAGCCAGCCTACCAGGGGTGTATTTACTAGAGTTTAAGTTTGTGGTCGCCAGGGTACTCCAGTCGATAGTTCCGTTCTAGGTAGGTAGATGTGTGTTTTGAGAATGGTGATATGGATCACTATGTCAAAGATTATCCATGGTGTTAGACCATTCAACTAGCAGTGTAGACCATCGAGACCCTATAAACAGTATTGCCACCACCTAGAGGTGGTCGGGGCAGTGGCTTGAGGAAATCGTAGTGGGGGACAGAGGGGCAGAGAAGGAGATAGAGGAGGAGGTGAGGTGGGAATTGGGTGCCGTCAGTTTTATATCGTACCTAATAGATCCTGAGTAGAGGCTTTTGATGCAGTAGTTATGGGTATGTTATGAGTTTGTCACCAGCCAGCCTTGGTACTTTTGACCATTGTTCCATGTATTCCTGTATGTCCGTGTACTTTTCACCCCTTTGGGTGTTGTATATGGGACATTGTATGTGCCCGTGAGTATGGCTACTCTCATAGGTGAGCCTATTATTGTTAATTGAATTCACCAAGTGTGTGTTGTGACTATACTAGTGTTGAACACTTGGGCTGATCTTGTGGCTGTCAACATGGTTGATTTTGATATGATTCTTTGCATGGTTTAGTTATCCCTTATCATGCGGTCCTGGGTTGTTTTTCTAAGACCATGACCTTATCTATGATCGGTGTGTCTTTGGAAGTGTGGTGGGACCCTATTAGCCACTATCTGGTGCTAGCAGTATCCAGCATACAGGCCAATAGATTTTTAGTCAGGGGTTGTACTATTTTCTTAGCTTATGTTCATGATGTTTGTGTTAATTCTCCTTCCCCTGAGTCTATGCCCTTTGTTAGAAAGCTCTTTGTTAGCAAACGTGTTGTTGATTTTGCTATAGAGTTTGAGCCGGTCACTAGGCCTATTTCTATTGCACCTTATCGCATGTCTCCATTAGAGCTCTTGGAGCTTAGTTTTTAGCTTCAAGATTTAATTTCTAGAGGCTTTGTCCACCCTAGTATTTCACTGTGGGGCGCTCCAGTATTATATGTGGAAAAGAAAGAAAGGACTATATGTATTGATTACAAATAGTTAAATAAGGTTACCATTAAGAATAAATATCCTTTCTTGTGGATTGATGGCCATTTTTATCATCTTCAGGGTGTTGCAATGTTCTCAAGGATTGACTTGAGGTCGGGTTATCACTAGCTGAGGATTCAGTCTTGGGGTATCCCAAAGACTACCTTTCAGACCTGGTATGGATACTGTGGGTTTTTTGTTAAGTTGTTTGGGATTTCTAATGCTTCGAAAACATTTATGGATCTTATGATAAGAGTTTTTAGATTATACCTTGATTCTTTCATTATTTTCTTTATTGATGATATTCTGGTTTATTCTCGAAGCTGGGAATAGCATGAGGAGCATTTGAGAGTTGTACTCCAGAATTTGAGGACTAAATAGCCTTATGCGATGTTCTCAAAGTGTGATTTTTGGATAGATTTTGTTGCAGTCTTGGGGCATGTTGTATCTCCAACTGGTATTGGTGTAGATCCGATGAAGGTTACAGCTACATGTGATTAGCCTCAATCCACTGCCCCCTCTGAGGTCCATATTTTTGTTGGGTTAGCAGGTTATTAAAGACAATACGGGTAGGGATTTTCATCTATATTAGCTCCTATGACTAGATTGACCCGGAAGGATGTTCCTTTTGATGATCTGAGGATTCTGAGTCCAGCTTTCTAAGGCTTAAAGAGCTTCTCACTTCAATGTTGGTATTGACAGTTCCAGTTGAGGACCAGCTGTCTACAACTTACTATGACGTTTTGGGTATTAGTTCGTATGTGTGTTGATGTAATAGGTTGATTTATTATGTATTCTTCCCATCAGTTAAAGGTTCATGAGATAAACTACCCCGCCCATGATTGGGAGTTAGTGATGGTATTCTTCACGCTCAACATTTGGATATATTACCTCTACGGTGTTCAGAGTGAGAATTTTACCAATCAGTATAGTTTGCAGTATATTTGGAGAAAAGGGATCTCAATCTCAGACAGAGGATATGGATTGGGCTCCTGAAGGACTATAACATTAGAATTCTATACCATCCAGGAATGAAAAATGTGGTTGCAGATGCATTAAGACGGAAGGCGGTTAGAATGAGTAGCTTGGTTTTTATCTCCACTTCAAAGAAGTCATTAGTCTTAGATATTTAGTCTTTGGCTAACCGTTTGGTCTGATCGAAAATATCCGATATGAGAAGGGTCCTTTCTCATGTTGATATTAGACCTACTCTATTCGATAATATCCACTATTAACAGTATAAGGATAGATCTTTAGTTCGTATTCAAGAGTTGATCCTGAGGGGTGATTACAGCGGTGCATCAGTAGACTCTGACTGGGTATTATGGATAGGCATTCGTATTTGTATTCCTAGAGTGAATGATTTGATTCATACTATTTTTATTAATTCCCACTGAACCAATTACTCCATTTATCCAAGCATTATGAAGATATGTAGATATTGGAGACAACACTATTGGTGGCGTCATCTGAGATCAGGTGCTACCAGGTTTGTTTCTCGATGCCTGAACTGTCAATAGGTGATGTTTTAGAATTGGAGACGGGGAGTGTGTTGTAGTGACTCCCTATCCCTGAGGTGAAATAGGAGTGGATTATCATAGACTTTATTTTGATACTCATTCGTACTTCCAATGATCATGATTGTATATGGTCCATTATGGGTCGATTGACCAAATCGTCACTTACTACCGACTTGATCTTTTTGGAGTGCTGATAGGCTTGTTACATAGGTTATTCGCCTGTATGGGGTGCTAGTTTCTATAATATCCAACCAGGGTGCATAGTTCACTTCATGGTTTTGGAGGACAGTGGAGTGTGAAATGGTTACCATAGTATCTTGATCCAGCCTTTCACCGGCAGACAAACGGACAGTCTAAGCCTATAATTCTGGTACTCCAGGATATGCTTCGGGCTTGTGTTTTTTATTTCAATTATAGTTGGGATTAGCACTTGACTTTTGCAGAATTCTCTTATAACAAACAGCTACCATTCCAATATCCAGATGGAACCATTCGAGGCCTTATACAACAGGCATTACAGATCACCAATTGGTTCATACAGTAGTGTTAAGATTTTGCCTCAGACTTCTGACTTGATTTGAGATGCCACAAAGAGAGTTTGGGTTACTTAGAATAGATATGTACATCAAAAAGTCGACAAAAGAGTTATGCAGATCGTAGACTTCAACCTCTGGAATTTATTTTAGGGGACATGGTATTCTTACTGGTTCATCCATGAAAGGCGTTATGAGGATTAGTCAAAGCGACAAGCTTATCCCTAAGTTTATCGGGCCATATGAGGTTATAGAGTGGATTGGTGAAGTTTCTTATAGGTTAGCAGACTGGCCGAGTTAGTCGCTATCCTCTGGTGTTCCATATTTCTATGTTCCATTGATTTGGTCTATATCCCTCTATTATACTTCATTCCAAGTAAGTTCATCTCAATGACCAATTGACTTATGTTGAGCATCTTGAGGCCATTATTGAAAGGTATGTGAGAAGGCTCAGGTCCATAGATATTCTAGTTGTGAGGGTTTGTTGGACTCACTACCTAGTAAAGGAGGCTACCGGGATTCATAGAGGGATATGTAAGCTCAGAACACTTATTTTTATAACCCTCAAAGTACACCCTTCTTCCCTTAACTTTCGTAGATGAAAGTTCCTGTAGAGGGGGATGTATCAACGAGCCTCGATATCATTTTCATGTTTTTGTGACTCTCTTGTACCTAGAGTATTATTGTAACTGAACTAAGTTATTCACGACTTTCTAGGATTGATAGGTTGGGTCCCTTGCAATTGTTATACTTAATCCTTTTTATAATTATAGCTTTTTAAGGACATACTCAGTCCATATGATCTCGAATTCCATTTTTGTTACTTCTGTTGAATACCAATTACATGAAGATTCCATATATGAATTGTTGAAAGCAGACTTCGGACTATAGTGAGGTAGGGGAGGGGATTATATGAGGGATTGGAGTTTAGGAGCTATCCCTGATTTAGGTTGGTGGCTTTAGAGACGATCTAGGTGGGGTAATTATTATATGTTTTACCTGGGTTATTAGGTTTTATTAGGGCATACATGGCCCTCGAGGCCATATTTAGACGGGAACAACTATGTTATAGCATTATATACCCATTGTGATGATATTATAAATAGTCGGGTACGGTTGTGTAGGTGGTTAGCATCCCTTTATGATGATATTGTACCCTAGCTTGGTGTGACATGGGAGTGGGTGGTTTTTGGCTGAGCTATGGCTGCTCTATGTATCTCCCTATATGGGTGTGTTCTTGTCCCTTAACGAGCACCCTTTGGGTAGTTATGGCCCCTTTGGTGTGATAACTCGTGGCTCAGGACTTTTGTTGGCCTAGGAGAGGTTAAACCTCGTGACTAGGGCTTGACAGCCATCCTATTAGATGCTTGTTAGCAGTCCTAGACAAGTTTAATTTATTGATTGGCTTGTGTAGAGAGCATGCATTAAATGCATTCAAAGGTTACTTTATTTTGACAGAGAAATAACAAAAAACTGACTTTTATATATACTTATATATTCCACAATTTCTCATATGAGCATTATGGAACTATGTTGCCGCACTTCCTGAGGCTATTTTCTCATGATCACGATGATTTCTATCTATTTCCTACATGGTGACAGTTGAGTCTAACAGAGATTTGGATATTACTTATATGGATGGATTTGGGTTTCCACTACGATTTGATATACGGGTTGAGCTCGAGTTTTGGCCTCTTTGCCCTAATGACTATGCCATTTGATGCCTTTTCACGAGGATTTTTTTATGTGGGATTGGACCCCTCCAAGGACCCTCTGAGCTGGGAAGCCATGTTTGGGGTCTGTTGCATGGATAAGTGAGGGGTATATTGGTGGTAGGTTGGGTTAGAATATAGGGCATCTTCTGTGGGTCCACTCCAAGTAGAGTTTAGTACCAGTTAGGGTTCGTTCGAGCATAATTTACTTATCAGTACCCCCATGCACTGTATCCTTTTCCATTTGGTGTACTCTTCGGGGATTAATGGGGGAGTATTTGTTGGGTTACTTGGTTGTTTTAGTGTACCTACTGGTAGTACGGGATGCTATCCGGGGTTTTTTTGCTAGTCTACTTTGCCTGTTCCTTTTGTCCTTGAATAGTAGCATTCGTGCACTTACTATATTTGTTGGTAGCTTAAATAGTTAATGGTTTTACACTTTTTTATTGGTCCTTCTTAGTGCTATTCACGTTGGAGCTCCAGGTATGTGTCATGTTTGGTCATGAGTTACTTGTGACCCAATTCTTCGGTGCTATACCCTGATGGTAGCACATCCACTGGTAGCTGATCTTTTACTGGACTTGTTAACCATTGTTGTAGTTATCTTGTTTCTATTATCCATTATGTGTCCATTTACTATTTATCCTAGATCACTATTTACTTTTCTTATGCTTTCGTTTTCTTTGTCGGCCTAGGATGCCTATTGGGTACCTATTTTTTGGTACACATGCTACACTTTTGCATCTTTTCCTGATACAAGTCCTAGAATGAGTCATCTAGATAGACATAATTGTGTGCACTAACGGTGTGATTCCAGGATATTCGGTAAGCATCTGACGTCCTTGCTTACCAGTTTTCCTTACAGTATTAGAGTTATACTAGTTGGTCTTGGATATCTATTTTGTAGTTTTTCCTCATCATGGGTTGGATTTTGTTCTTTTTGTACATAGATGCTATACAATCATCACATCAAGTTTTTGGAGTTATGTTTATTTATGTGTTTTTCATGTCCTATTCATACTAGTCCTCTTCATGGCCTCCTTTTTATTTCTTTTGGTTAATGCTACTAGCCCACCGCTACTTGCTCTGGGCCAGGATTAAGCTTGTATGCATGTGAGATGTAGATGCCATCCCAACTCGATTTTCCGGTCGTGACATCAACGCATAGGGATGCAATGAAAAAGGGTTCTATGAAAAGTAAATAGTGCTCATACGCACCCTCCTAGGTTTATAATCTCATAGGGGTGGGACCCACAGAAGCTTCCCTATATACTTATCCCTCCTACTCCTATATACCCCTTCCATGGCTACAGCTCATACCTAGTAGTAGTACCTCAAGCATTGCCACCCAATTTTGGAGGATCCACTGATGGATCTAATCCCATGTACAAAAACATCATAAAATGCCAACTAGTGGCATAGTCATCAAGACAGAAATGCCAAATCTTAGGCTTATCCCGTATACATATCTCAATGCAAAACTCAAGTTTAGCCTAAAAGGTAAATTAGAACTACAGTAGAAATCCATCCGTTGCCGTGTAGGCAATACCCAAAAATCTTATACAATGAGAAAATAGATCAGGTGGTGTGAGAAATTAGCTCCATCCTGCATTGTAGTCGTGGATACATATAATGTAAATATTGGAAAACAAGTTTCCGATTAGCACACTGTCAAACCAATGTTACTTTTTAAAATTATCAAAATTCTTGCTTGCAACACAGAATCAACCAATAGGATGGACATCTGCCTAAAAGAATTTAGGGTACATCGGACATGCAAGGCTAATAAGCACTACTGAGGAGCTAACTGCCTAACCCATATTTTAAACAAATCTCAATCTGCAAGGGCCTAAAGACCCCTATTACTCTGTTGAGGTACATCGTTCTAAGGTATGATCACGATACAACAATCTAGTATTTATGGAGAATAAGGTATCCTTCCCATGCCTAGAAATATCACTAAGGCCACCTATCAATATAACGCCCAACTCCACTATCTCTCAACACCTATCGGCTAAACTAACCAAGGAACCTAAATCCATCACTAGGATACACCATTAAAAATCTCCCAAAGCATAGACAGGGAAACTATAGGACCTTACGAAAAATATCCAACAACCTAGTGTAGTACAAGACAAGGGATCTCAAATCACAGCTAAGATACAGTAAGGCCCATCTAAACAAAAAGGACTCAGCCTTTGAATCAAATAGAAATAACATAATAAGGAATCACAAGCACACTGGGCTAAAATCAAGGCCTAAACCCAATCTATGACATAATATCAACAAGGGTAAAGACACTCAAGCTAGCACAAATAAGGTAAGCAAGAAAAAAACCGATTCATGCCCAAGTCAACATAAACCAACTAAGCAGGAAATGGAATAAAATCGTGTTATAAATAAATCTCAAAGGTAGATCACCCCAAAAACCCTACCAAAGATCATAAACCAAAGTAGAGGAGAAGACAAAAGATCTCGATGACCAACCTAACCAAGATATCCACAACTAAGGGATGCCCTGGCCTAATAACCAACTCCTCCATAAGCAAAACATGAACTATCAAAACCACCACTCACTCTAACTAACTTCTGATGCGAGACTACAACCACTACTGACTGAATGACCTTACGCCAAGGGAAATCTATAGCATAAAGACCTGGATCTCTACACTCATAGAAACCATAGTATCTTCCTTGACTGGAACCACTAACTGAGCCTCTTTGGTCACCACGTCCCTGTAAACCTATGATGCTCCCCTAATAAGATAACTTCTTAAGGTACCTGACCCTCTATTAACTGACTAAGAAAGAATATAAATCGGCAGACTGGACTGAGAAAATCAGATCTTATGCTCGTGCTAAAATCTCTGTCTATCATACCATTCACTCATATATCAAGTATCACTAGAATCATTCTGAGAACTTAAAGGCAGAACCAAATGGTCTAGAATAAACTCTGGCTACTCTGCCCAAGCTTCTATGAAGAAATGCCCCTGAGAAAGGGAAAATCTATGGCCTCGTGTCTGAACCCGCGATATATAAAGAAACCCCTGGGATCTCATCCCTATGGTCCCGAGATGAATCACTACCATCTCTCATCTTCCGACGGACTCGCTGACTACCAACCTTATAAGCCTCATAACAAGACTATTCAAAGCAACCAACTGTCTAAGGGTATGTCCTGCTGCTACCAAGTGCTCTGTCATCATATAGAGCAGCAAAACCAATCCTCTGAAGAAGTACAAAACCCTTCCATATCTCTTAACATAAATCGTAGGCATATATCTAGTCATCATGTCAATGATGTTGCATAGTCCTACAAAGTCAATGACCCCTTCTAGAAACCAACAACCTTATCCTCAACCGAGGATCCTCTCAAGACACCTTGGTACTTCTGAATGAACTCTGGCTCTCTGCAGATCTGGCATAACAATAATTTCTGCTTGATCCCAGGAGACTCCTAAAATCTGTGTCTGATAATGTTGTCTTCTGGCTCTCAATTTTGACTCTAAAACTTTAGGAATGCATGTAAGAATCTCACTGATGCCCACTGAGGGCCTCTTCCTAGCCATGTAGAAAGATTATAGCCAAATGATATGATAAGAAAGCTAATGACCATACCAAGTAAGGAGTCAAGAAGTGAGAGTCTTTCCTAAAGATTTCTCAGTAGCCTCCTGAAGATAGGATACGGATGTCTACATGCCAATCTATGAGACTCTACCAAACACTTGCTCCTACATCCAGAGACAAGGTGAACCTAGAGCTCTTATACCACTCTGTTATGACCCAAAAATATATTTGTGATGACATCTGCACCCCATTTGTAGAAAATCCTAACCCCATCTTGAAGCAAGTAGTGATGGGCCAGTATCAAATGCTAAAAAAGCAAGGAAGGATAAGAAGGGAAGAAGAAGAGGACACATAATAAATAACATAAATCAAATCTCCCCAAACCTATTATTGTTGTTGCGAAGCATTTATATACAGAATAATACAAAATAAAACTCACAATGCGGAAAATCTACAAAATGGCTATTCATGCTGCAACTAGAACATATGTGAGGACAGAAGGAAGATTGGCCAGTATGGATGCGGCCTACTTACTATACCTTCTGAAACAACACCAAACTAGCTCACACGATCTTGGATGTTATGCTGACTCTAGCTAGGAACTGCATCACAAAAAGATACATAAGTGTAGCGTGAGTACAAAAAACAAAAGGTACCTAGTAGGCATCATAGGTTGGCTGGGGAAAAAGTAATAATAAGCAAGGTAAGGAGAGATCATAAGCAAATAAATAAGCAATAGTCACAACATCACCTAACACATATGATAGAAAGTCAACTCTTAGGGTATAACACATAGAACCTGATTTACAAGCAAATCATTACCAACATGACACATATTTGGAGCTCTAACGTAACTAGCACAAGGAAGGACCATTAAAAGAATATAAAATGAACAACAGGCTAAGCTAACAACAAATACAGCAAGTGTATGAATAATACCTACAAGAGATGGAAAGGAATAAAAAAATCCGACAATTAAGAAAACCAGACCGTTATCCCATACTACTGGTAGGTACAACCAGTCAACCAATTAACCCAAGAAGAACTTCCCTCACAAGTACTGAAGAGCACAAGTTAACCCGTGGGGATGTAATGCAAAGGGGTGCTGTGAAATTTAAATAGTGCTTGTACATACCCTCCCCGCTTTATAATCTCATAGAAAAGGGACCCAAGAAAGCTTCCCCCTATACTTATACCTCCTAATCATGTATACCCCTCCCCCAGGATACTTCTTACCTAGTAGTTGTACCTTAGGAATAGCAACCTAGTGTCGGAAGATCTGTGGAGGGATCTAACCCCACGTATAAAAACCTTGTAAAAGGCAAACTAGTGGCATAGTCATCAAGGAAAACATGTCAAATCTTGGTCTTATACAATATACATATCTTAGTTGAAAACTCAAGTCCATCCATTAGGCAAATTAGAAGCACAGTAGAAATTTATTTGCTACCACGTAGGCAATACCTAGAAATCAGAGTGACAGTGACAAAATAGATTAGCTGTGTGAGAAAATAGCTCTATACTACATCGTAGTAATGGATACATATATTGTTAATATAGGAAAACCAGTTTCATATTATCACACTGTCAAACCCATGTTAACTTTTTAAAATAGTAATGTATGCTACCAATACAGAACCAACCAATAGGCTAAATTGGTCTAAGGACATCCACTAGAATCCATAAAATGGCTATCAAGCCCTAGTCACAAGGTACACCCTCTCCTAGCTCAACTATAGTCCCGAGCCACAAGTAATAGGACCAAATATGTTGCAACTATCTAAAGGAAGCCCATTAGGGCTAAGTACACACCCATACAGGGGAAACATGAAGCAATCACATCTCAAGGAAATAAAACTCACTCCCAGCCTTGCACTGGGATAGGGTAAAACATCACCACACAAGGCTATTAACTACCCAGCAAAACCATGACCCACTATCTATGGTCGAGTGACCACACATATACTAATCACAGATGATATCCCATATAGAACACAAATCAATTAGCATGCCTAGATCAGCTAAAAAGTGACCAAAAAAAACCAGTGGATCGTTACTAAGTTGTAACCACAAGTATAATCCCCTCCCCAACAACACTATATTCCTTATTCAGCGTAAAATATATAGAAGGTCCTCGTAGCACTTGGGAAGTATAACAAATAATAAAGCCAGTTGACGAGGCCGTAGGCCAAGGTAACACTATAACGGGGCTCCAAACTAGTAACTCAGCTCAAGATGGCAATTTACCAAGAATTTAGAATACAAGATACCCAATCGAAAAAAAGCAAGTTGTAGCCTACCTGGACTCCAGCGGTAACCTCAAGAAGTGTGCTAGAATATCTGAAAAATCAGATATGAAGCCTGAAATCGTATGAAGCTATCAAAAGTATAATCCATGTCTTAAGACGAGTAAAACAAGATCCATTTTTATATATAAAAAGCATGGTGAAAATGCAAACTAAAATATTTCTATCAACACATTGAACACAGCTCATGGAACGTATGCTATAAGTTAGGGCTCAATATGATGGATAATAATGAAGAAATATGCCCTATGAAGTTTATATATGATCGTAGAACCACTGGAATATGATTCGACAAATTAAAATCAATTTTAAGAACCCTAACAATTCTGTTAGTAAGTTTAGCTATGGAGTAATTGAAGGAGTTAGGAATTTTTTTGTTAGGATTGAAGAAGAAGAAGTATTTATAGGGCTTCCAAGTGGTGCATCACGATGATGGCCCCCTGGTTAAATTTCACTTTGCGATCGCTACCCTCAGCCCCGAGATCGTGATGTTTTAGTACCCAGCCAACTTCAACTTGAATAATTGAGGCTTGAGATGAAAACAGAGTTTGATCTCGACAATACATATATGAAATCTTTATTTAATCGATATTTTAGACTTAATAAAATTGACTAAAAGGAGATCCGAGTTGGTATAAGCTGAGTAAGGCTCGATGAAGCTATAAATATAAGGAATTAAGTAATAAAACTGTCAAGAAGCCGAACTATCGGTCCGACTAAGTCACCAATGACCTGGGAAGTTACCAAGATGCTCTAATTATGGAGGAACTCGCAAAAATCATGTAAATGGCCCCGAGGGCCGTTACATGAAAAAATATATTCTCATTACATGAAAAAATATATTCTCATATTTATTTATTTTACAAGATGTTATAAAGTTACTAACATTTGAAACGAGATAGTATGTTAAATTATATTAAAAATTTATTATTATAAAAGGTAAATTTTGTTGGAAATATTTTTTAATAATTATAGCATATTTTAAAAGTTAAAATTATTTTACAATGAGCTTATAGTACCCAAGTATTTAATTATCGAAGGGACAAATGATAACCTTGCCATCTCCACTACGCATGGGGGTAGAAGGAGGATTGTGGTAGCCCCATGCCTAGGAAAGAAGCCACATGCATGTATAAGTGGCAAATTTCGTTGTCCCTCTCTTTCTGTAAATATGCACTTATTATTCATTTGGGGGCATCCAATAAAATTAAAATGATATAGAGAATATTAGCAGCCTCTACGTAAGGATGACATGAACAATTAGAGAAATGGACCAAAAAATTTTAAAAAAAGAATAGACACTTATTTGAATCTTTTCAAAAATTGGAAAGTCCAAAAAATGTTATTTATACATACATACATACACATAAACATACATACAAATACGAATATATACAT
>JBDJHY010529045.1:0-16971 GCA_039654485.1 Withania somnifera
TGGACTTGACACGTTATCCACTGACTTTGCATAGTTAATCTTGATAATTCTATTAGAGAGTAATTGTCTAATAGCATTATGTCTTCATTGTATGTAAAGAGATTTTCCTTTATACATAATTTTCTTAGACTTTTCTATTTCTTCTTGATTATCATAATGTATGTATATAGGTATCAAATTTGTCCCAAAATGGAATGTCTTCTGAGAAATTCCAAAGTCATTTAACTTCTTCACCTTCTTTTTTAAAAGTATAAACTCATATTCCATTGTCGAGTAAGGGATGCATGTCTATCCAGATTACTTTTAAGACACTCCTCCTTTATTAATGGTAAAAACATGTCTATTTTTTTTAATTTAATTCAGTTGATCCAGTGATTCAGTTTGCATCAATGTACTCTTTAATAATTGCTAGACACATATTATAACGCAAAACATAATCTTAAGTGTATTTCAAATATTCAAAAAATCATCTCACTGCTATCCAATGAATTTGATTGGAATTATTTGTGTATCAACATAATTTATTTATCGCACAAGCTATATCAGATCTTTTACAATTCATATTTACGTCAAACTTCTAAGGACTTGAGCATAATCCAATGGGACTTAGCTTTATTCTTAACAGAAGACTGATTCAAATCAATTGTAGTTTTTGCGATTTAGAAATTCAAGTATATGAGTTTTTCAAGTACATCAAAAGTTCTTTGAATTTTATTTCCTAGAATCAAATTGGCAACTCCTATATTTTTTGTAGCAATTTTAGTAGTGAGAATTTTTTTAATAGTATTTATAACAGCAATGTCTTTACTCATTATCAACATGTGATCAACATATAAATAGAAAATGACTATATGATTTGGAGTTTCCTTAATGTAGAAACATTTATCACACTCAATAATATTAAATTCATTTGTCAATACTTTTAGATCAAATTCCATGCCATTGTTTGTGTGGTTGTTTACCTTTTTTTTGTTTCATGAAACTACAAACCATTCAGGTTGTTTCATGTAAATTTATTCTTCTCAATCTTCATCTAAGAAGAATATTTTAGCATTTATTTGATTGACTTGAAGACCGTATATAGTGGATAATATTATCAATACCAAAATGGATGTAATTCTCATTAGCGGTAGGTATATGTCAAAATAACAAAAATCTTTTCAATTTTTAAATTTTTGGCAACAAGTCTTGACTCATATTTTCGATAGTACAATCATCCTTCATGTTTCTCTTGAAAATTCATTTGGAACATAAGGGTTTATTTCCTGAAAGAAGATGAATCAATTTTCAAGTGTGATTGGTTAATATGAATTATATTGCATTTTATTGATCGCCTCTTTTCAATAGTATGATTTTGAGGAGGACACATATTCTTTAAAAGTTTGAAGATAATTTTTCAACAAAATGCCACGCCCCGGAATCACACCCTCGGCTCGATACGGCATTCTTAGCCACTAAGTTTCCTCATTATCCTTGGATGTACCTTGAATCATGAACAACTCTACTCACTGGTACTCAATGGGAAAAAAATCAAATAAGATAGTATAAACAGTAGTATACCTCACTCGAGTCAATAGATAAATAAATCAATAATAGGAAACTCAAATCCAAAATTAACTCAACATTTGTCTGAAAGCCTCTATATTCCAAATGTTGAATGGCTAGAACAAATCTCTAGATAATAAAATAAAGACCAAGACTAAGTAATGTATTTACTCAATGGAAAAGAATAAATAAACTCCAGCATCTCAGGTTCCCTAGAGTAATGGGGACTCACCAATCTTCTAGTCTCTAAGAATGAAAATCCAGTCAACCATGAGCTTCCGGACAATTGGCAGGACCTGTATGGGGGTTAACATGAAGCATAAAAAGTATGCGGCCATTATGTCAAATGTGAATATGTGAGCAGGTGCAATAATAGGCTATATAATAGAATAATAGGGATGCTATGCAATGCATGCTCAACTTAGCTTCAACTCAACTTAAATAATCAATTACATGCAGTTTAACGAAATTAATTAAAAAGTTTCACTTTCAAGAGAAATAATTATACTCATTTATATAATTCAACTCAGTAGTTTTTAACAAAAGAACAAAGACTTGTTAAAAAAACTTCTTTCACTTTGTTTATTTCAAAAAATTCACTTTACTCGGGGGGTTTCTATAACCGACACACTCATGCCTTAGCAAACGTCTACATATTACCCATGTAGAGGCATCTCCATACCTTGCTAGGGTATGAACCTACAAATTCTCCTAGTGGATCCACTAAGTATAATCAAAATAGGATCTCATTCTATCATAATATAATCCCAAAATTTATACATGCATATTTCGAGCATAAAGGGACTCGTCCTACCCTCTTGGTGCTAATACTCCTCTCATAAAAAAATAATGACACTTCACCTTTAACTTTCCTCAATTAGTGGACATTCTCAAACGAAACGAACTAGACAATCCCACTTGTCAGGCTACAATTCCACATAAGCCACTTAGGGAAATAACTCAGTCAATTAGACTCTTCATATCCATTCTTACTTCTCAGCTTATAAGTTTAAGCATAAAATCATTAAGACTCTTCAATTAGGCTTAATTATCCAAAACTAATCAACATAGACCATCTTCATATTTATGCTCAAAATAATGTAAAAGTCAATTAATTTATGACACTTTAATACCTAATTCAATTTTTCAGGATAGATTTTCAATTTTTTTTCTTGCTTTCAAGACTTCCTTCAAATTCTACTACAACTTCTGAATTCATGCTAACTTATGAGGACTATGCAATTTAGCAATATCTATGCAAGATTCATAATTATGAATAAAATCATCAAGGAAACATTCTGTAATGGCCCTCAAGGACATTCTTGTGATTTTTGTGATTTCTCTACTTTTAGAGCATCTTGATAGCTAGCTTAGGTCATTTGTGACTTGCTGTGACTGATAGTTTATCTCTCTGATAGTTTTATAGCTCGATTCTTTTTTATTTATAGATTCTTCGGCCTTACTCAACTTATACGACCTTGAAGAGCGTTTTGGTTGATTCCATTTAGTTCTAAATATCATTTACCTAAAGATATCAAATATGGATTATTGAAATTAGACTTCGTTTCCATTCCCTACATATTTTGGAATTTCAACACTAGTATTTAGCGCGATTGTGCTGGAGGGATGTGATCATGCCAAGACTAGGTTTTTTTCCTTCTTAGCATGATTTTTCTAAGGCAAAGCAATTATGTTGCATGCCCCGAGAACTACCATTACGATATCACGCTGGGAGGATGCTATCATGGTGCGGTGAGCCTGGGCTTGTATAAGGCCAGTTCCACCAGTTTTTATTTATTTTCCTCTAAAACTTTAACTAAATCTCTTGTATTTTAAGCTGAAATCAGTATATTTGAGAGTTGTTTTGTGTTTCTAATCCGTGAAATTATATCCTGGTGGTTCAACGATCATTCCTATCGGGTAATTTTTCTATTCTTATTTAGTTATAAAGTTTTTTATATTATATAAACTTTTCGGGCTTGTTTCTTTATTTTCTAAGGTTAGTTTGTGTTGTGCTGTATGTGTTGGTATAAATATTATATTTTTTGAGGCATGAGGTTTTACGGACCCATTTTTAGTTTGGATTATTATCTGCTATTTATATAGCAATATGGGTCTCGTTTTACCCCTCTTGACTCATGGATTATATTTATAATAGATTTATGCGGGATGAACTCGTTTGTGATTTTTAGCTTCTTCCAACATGACTTTTGAGGTTTTCACCGACAGGTAGACTACAATCTACTATCTTTAGATGGGGTATTTATATAGTATATGTATGGTAAAGTGTCATCGGGGTTGGGATTACTAGTTAGATCTCCAGTATTTTTAGGTTGACGTTTGGCCTTGTTATATCTTCATATGATGAAAATTTCTATTCTAGTGTTTAGATGCTGCCATTCGAGGTTTGTTTCCCGATGCTTGAATTACCAGCAGGTGAAATTTGAGCATCGCAGACCAGGTGAAATATTACAGCGACTCCCTATTCATGAGTGAAAGTGGGAGTTTATTATCATGGGTCGATTGACTAAATCAGCTCAGTTTTTACCTATTTCATCCTTTTGGGGTATAGAGACTTGTTTTCTTGTATGTTAAGGAGATTGTTCGTCTGCATGGGGTGCCATTTTCTATCATATCAAGTAGGGGTATGCAACTTAATTCATGGTTCTGGAGGGTTGTGCAACATGAAAGGGTACAGAGCTAGCTCTGAGTATGACTTTTCACCCATAGATAGATGGGCAGTATGAGCGGACCATTCAGGTACTCTAGGATATGATTCGTGATTGTGTATTGATTCTGGTGGTAGGTGGGATAAACATTTGGATTTTCCAGAGTTCTCCTACAAGAACAACCACTATTGCAGCAACCAGATGGTACCTTTTGATGCTTTGTGCGATAGGTGTTGCAAATCATTGATGGCTTGGTATAGTTGCATCGAATTTCATCCTAGACTTTGGTTTGGGTTCAAGATGCTATAGAGAGCGTCAGACTTATTTGGTTAGATTCATATAGCACCAAGTAGACAATGAAGATACAAAAATTATGGATTTTCTTCCTAAGTTTAGTTCAAGGACTTGATGATTGCGAGCTCAATTAGGGCCATATGAGATCACAGAGCAGATTAAAGGGTTGCCAAAACATTGGCCCTACCTTCATAGTTAGTGGAGGTAAAACCTATTCCATCCAAGTCTCCATGCCTCATTATTATATACCAGATTCTTCTTGTATATTTTGTTATGAGTCAACTTGATTGGATGACAGTGTGTTTGTGTCAAGCAGCTGAGGCAATTATTGATAAAAGATGTAAATAACTTAGGTCGAGGGATATTTTTGTTATGAGAGTTAGTTGGATGCATGGTCCAGTCGAGGAAGCCATCAAAAGGTTATCAGAATCATGTGAATATTGCATCTGTGTTGTTTCAGACTTCAGATATTTCTTTCTTCTTAACTTTTGCTGATAAAAGTTTCCTTAGTGGTGGATATTGTAATGGCCCTTGGGGATGTTTTTATGATTTCCATTATTCCTCTGTATTTAGAGTATCTTGGTAGCTGACCCAAGTCATTTGTGACTTGCTTGAACCAATGAATTGGCACATTAACAATTTTATAACTTAGTTCCTTTTTATTTATAGATTCTTCAGGCCTTAGTCTCTTATATGACCTTGAATCACCTTTTGTTCAATTACATAGAGTATGATAAATCATTTACCTTAAGATTTCATATATGGATTCTTGAAGTAAGACTCAGTTTCCATGCCATAACTGTTTTGGATTATTTTTGGAATTCTAGCATCAGTACTGAGCGTGATCGCACTAGAGGGACATGATCATGCCAAGACCAAGTTTTCAACCCTCTTAGTGCAGTTTCTCTAAGGTGATGTAATTGCACTGTTCCCCAAAAACTACTCTCAGCACGATCACGATGTGGCTTGATGGGCCTATATAAGGCTAGTTCTAGCAACTTTTCTTTATTTTCCTCCAAAAATTTCACTAAAATAACTTATATTTTAATCTTAAATCAGTATATTTGAGAGTTGTTTTGTGTTAGTAGAATCTTATCCTGGTGGTTATACAATCATTTCTACCAGGTAATTTTCAATTCTTCTTTAGTTATAAAGTTTTTATATTATATAAATTTTTCGATCTTGTTTCTTCATTTTCAACTATTTGTTTGAGCCTAATTATGTACCACACGGTCTATGATTTGTTCTTGACATGTTGGTATAAATATTATATTTTTTTAGGCATAAGGGATTATAGACCCTTTTTTAGTTTGGATTTAACCCTACTATTTATATAGAAATACGGGTCTCATTTTACTCTGCTTGACTTATAGATCATATTATTTCTAGATTCTTGAGGTGCCAAACTCATTCGTGATTCTCAATTTCTTCCAACATGACTTAATAGTTTTCACTAGCGCTAGGTAGGCTACAATCTACTTTCTTCATACTGGGTAGTAGTGTAGTATATGTATGGTAAAGTGCTAACTCAGGGCTAGGATTACTAGTTGGACCCCCTCTATGTTTATTCTTTCTGCCTATTACCTACTTAGCTGGATTGTAGCTTAGCTACTTAACCTAGGGTGTTGTTTCCCTATCTACGTATCAAACGTCGACTATGATACAGAGTATGGTTGCAGGGAGGAGTATATCCTTGGTGTGTGTTATTTATAAGTTGACTCTAGAATGTAGACTGGTTTGGAAGGGTTATACTAGTGGTTAGAGCTTAGTAGCTATCCCTTTATTTAGACTGGTGGATTTATAGCTGATCTAAGTAAGATGATAGTTCTGTGTTCTTCTTGAGGTATTGCGTATGATTAAAATGTGTGTGGTCACTTGGCTATAGATATACAGATACAACTTTGCTTTATAGTTAGTAGCCTTGTGTCATGATATTGTACTCTATCCTGGTGCGAACTTGGGAGTGAGTTGTATTGGATTGGGATGTGATAGCTCCATGTTTCCTATTATGGGTATGTACTTCTCCCTTGAAGGGCGCCCTCACGAAAGTTTTGACACATATTTGGTGTGATTACTCATGGATCGGGACCATAGTTGGGCCAGGAGAAGATGTACCTTGCGTCTAGGGATTGACAAACATCCTATGGATTCTTCTTAGCAACCTTAGACCAGTTTTGCCTATTGATTTGTTCTATATAATGAGCATACATTAAATGTTTTAAAAGGAAACTTGATTTTGATAGACTCAAAACCAGAAATGATTTCTTATATATTTATATATTCCACGACTGTGCTCATGAGCAGTATGGAGCTATTTTCTCACATAATTTTATCCTATTTTCTCATTTTCACTATGCTTTCTGGATATTTCCTACATAGTGACAATTGGATTTTATTGGAATTCAGATTATGCCTACATGTCTTGACTTAATTTACGTACAGAGATATGATATATGATCTGATCCCAAATTTTGTAATTTTACCCTGAGGACTATACTACTAGCTCACTTTTTACAAGGATTTGGTACGTGGGATTACATCCTCCACGGAACCTCTGACCATGGGTGGCTATGCCTAAGATATTGCTACGAGGTATGAGATGTAGCCTGGGAGAGGGGTATACTGGAGTAGGAGGGGTAAGTATACAGGGAAACTTCTGTGGGTTAGCTCCTGGTGAAGTCTTTATACCAGGGAGGCTTTGTATAATTTACTTTTCAGCATCTATTTGCATATCATCCCTATGCGCTTATGGGGGAAGTCCTATTGGGTTACTTATGTGCTGATGTATTGGTTGATAGCTAGGTTTTGTGGATCCTCTTCTCTGTTGTTGATTACTTTCCTTGTGTTATATATTATTATGTTCAGTGGTTACATTACTTGTGTTCCTCTTTCTTTTATTGGTTCTTCCTTGTGCTGGTTACGTTGGAGCTCCAAGTACGTGTCACATGTCGTCTTGATTTTCTTGTGGCCCAGGCCCTCTGTGTTATACCCTGATAGTTGGTATTCCTTCATACTTGTTAGCTGATGCTACACACACTGATAAGTGATCCTTCACCGCATTTATGAGCTATTACTTCAGTTACCCCTTTCTATTGTTCATTATGTGCGTTTGCCCTATTTGCTTACGATTGCTCTTTACTTTTTTATGCTTACTTTTCTTCGGTGAGCCTATAATGCCTACTTGGTACCCGTTGTTTTTTGTACTCATGCCATACTTCTGCAAATTTGTATGATGCAGGTCTTAGCACGAGTCATTAGAGCGGACGTGATCGTTCGAGCTAGTTTGGTGTTGTTTCAGGAGATATGATGAGTAGTCGATGTTCAGGTTGGAGGGTCTTTCTTCTATTTTCCTAGTTTTTGTAGTTGGAGTATGGATATATTTTATGTAACTTTTCCCTATTATGGGTTGTATTTTGTACTTTTCTGTATATAGATGATCTATAGCCACGATACCAGGTTCTGAGAGTTATTTTTGGTTGTTTATTCTTTTCAACTAGCTTCTCCTTTTCTTTTGGTTCTTGGTAATGACCCATCACTTTACGCTCTGGGACGTGGTTAAGCTTGAGTACATATAGTATTTAGACGCCAACTCAACTCAATTTTCAGGCCGTTACAAGTTCAAAAGGTATCTCAATATATAGAACATAAATAAGACCTGCTTCTATAAATTCAAACATTTAAGAAAAGTATTTTGGGCACAAGGATGAAAGGGATCCTTGTTCATAATCCACATACCTTATTATATTAAAATTCAATGGAAGAATTTGTTGGAAGGAGGTTGCTTTGGATGCTTCTACAGAAACCCTAGTTTCTGCTTTTGTAGAGGAAACCCTTCTGATGAAAACTTCTCTTAATTTTATAATATATTAAAGAATGAAAGAATAAGAGTTTTGTATTTAAATCACCCTTATTTTCAAGCCAAAATGGCATAGGATAGGTAAAAAGGACTGGAGAAAATACCAAATCATCCTTTATTAATTGAACTAAAAACTATCAGGAACGGTCCATATGTCCACACCACGACTTGTGGAGTACCATTATATGACTTGTGGTCTAAGTTGTGGGATGGTCCTTGGCTATTGGATAGCTCCCTCCACTCTAGAAGTCCATACCACGACTCGTGATATGGCATATCACGACTCTTGAGGTGGATTCATGGGAATTGGGTTGAAAAGCAATTTTCTGGAACTTAAAGCATGATTACACTCTACGAATTCATGATATTACATTAAATGTTGTAGTTCTAACTTGTAGGAACTTTACAGAACACTGAAATCTTAGACACTATACAACAACTTGAGATCAAGACTCTTGACACCCTCGTGCAGTGACACCATATGAATCATGGTAAAAAATCGTCGCCACCTAAGAGCAAAATTTCAGTCCAAAGTAGGCTTTGAAGTTGGAATCAGATATGGGAAATCACACGAAAGTATTAGAAAATTTGCTCCAAAGGATATAGATGTCATTTGATATTTACTACATCTTAAATTTTACTCGTTATGAAAATTCATGTTTGTACCTTACACAGACATCTCACATTCATTTTTATAGTCACATATATATATATATTTTAAATTATTAGTATTGCCTGATTTAATTAACGTGTTATCATGAATATTAGCATTTTCTAATTTGTGGACCATGATATTGTCTTGCTGTTGGTGGAACAGTTTTCACTCAATCCTAAGAAAGTTTAACCCTTTTAGGTATCGAAACATAAATTTTAGCCAAACACCCCCATAGTTTGAAATATTATAAGTTGTGTATCCTTCCTTTTCGTTTTTCATTTGGAATGAATTGTGTTTTACTATGAGAAACTCTATAACTATTTTATTAGCAGTAAGAATAGTGTTTCCCCATAAATTGGTTTAAACAAAAAAATTATCAATAAGAAATTTATTATCTCCTTCAAATTTTTAGTTTTCTGTTTTGTAATTTCACTAGATTCTAACGAGTAAGGAGAAATTACTTGATGAATAATTTTATATTCTAAATATATTTCTTTATAGTGATTCATATCCGTCACCTCTATCACTTATTATCATTTTAATTTTCTTGTTTAGTTGTATTTTAATTTTATTTTTTTATTTCTAAATACATTTATTGCTTCATCTTTACTTTTTGATAAGTACATATAACAATATCTAGT
Organism: Withania somnifera; assembly: GCA_039654485.1. NCBI lineage: Eukaryota > Viridiplantae > Streptophyta > Magnoliopsida > Solanales > Solanaceae > Withania > Withania somnifera. Next base: position 9,661 of record JBDJHY010529045.1, read on the forward strand.
TCCATCATCAATAAAAGTTATGAAATACTTATTTCACCATGGAATGGTATTGACTTCACATCAGAATATTAATGTGAATTAAATCTAATGGGTTTGAATTTCTTTCAACTAACTCGTAAGGATGTTTAACATACTTTTATTCCACACATATTTGTCACTCTATTTTATTACACTCAAACTTATATAATACCTCTAAGTGTCATAATCCAAATCAGGCCATGATGTCACCTATCTCTACCACACAATAATAAGAGAAACACACAAAGTAAATAACTTAAGCAAGAAGACAAAACTATGCATCATCTATAAATAAAACCCTAAAATCTAGTTTCCATAATATAAAAGCATCTACGATAATCAAACAAAAGTTCAAAATCTATCTCAACATGTCTAAAACAAGTAATGATAGAAAAAGATAATGAGATCCATAATAATCAAACAAAAGTTCAAGTGTACTCTAGTCACTAATTGCTCCTAAAATTTGAAAACAAACCCAACAAAAATAAAATAGGAGTGGGGTACTTGAATAGTGAATTATCTTGTAGTCTTCGAAAAAAAACACAAAATAATTGAAACGATTTTAATAATATGAAAGAGATAGCCAAGAGTATGTTCAAATTGGTTAAATAAACATGAGTGACACTTACATAGGTAGCATGTAATGAACCGCGTGGTCATTTTCTTGCTTTTCTAACTTTTTTGTGTTTAGAGTCTTCTCTTAGATTCCTTAAGTCATTTATGACTTGTTGGGATCCCTAACAGTTTTGTCGCCTGTTATTTGAGTTTTTCTATTTTAAATGCTTAGCCTTGAAGTAGTGGAACTTGAGAGTAATTCTTAGTGAATGAGCTTAGAATTATAACTTTAATAGCTTCATCAACTTTGAAATGTTGATTTTGGTCTAGTTGGACCTTTAGTTCAAGTCTCGGGTTTTCTGTTTCAGTTTGAGAACTTCAGTTCAACTGGAGTTTAGTTTTTACCTTGGGATGAATTTTGGTGATTGGAGTAGCAGATCAGAATTTTGATGTTTCCATTATCTCCGAATGTCAAATTTGAGCTGGTAGGTTTATTAGAAAACTTCCCAAGGCGTATAAATATATTTTTGAGGTACGGGCGGAAAGTTAGAATTTTTCTGGTTTTGGTTCAATTTGGTATAGGGGCCCTTTTTGCTTAAATGGTATCATTGTTTGTTTAATTGATTTTGTTGAGTTTGTAAATGTCTTTTCCATTCAAATTGCATATTTGGTTGGTTAAAATCCTTGTACGATTCTATTCGGAGCCCCTAGTTAGAGTTTCTAAAACTATCGAAAAACACTTGTTTTGCTGTAAAAAATGCAGGCCCAACTCCTTTATCATGATCATGGGGCCTAGTCATGATCGTGGATCATAGTGGGGTAAAGGTCCCCGATCACAATGGCCCTAGCTGCAATCACATAAGATGACATCATTGAGGCCCGTGATCGCATGGCCAGGCTGCATCCACTTTGGTTTTCCCTTCTCAAAATCATATTTATTGATCCAAATTGAGTTCTATCAATGGGATTTACTGGGATATTGTAGGTGGAGCTTGGGGACTCAAAGTGTAAATGTTTTCTATCATTTTCAAGTTCATATTCTTGTACTTTCACACTTTATAGTTCATAAATACTTTCTTCTTCTTACATAAGTTTTCATGGCTATTTGGAGATCAATTTGGGATCAATTTTAGCTCAAATTTTTGAACCATGAGTTTCTTAAGCTAAGGCTGCCTTCCAATATTCTTGGTTTTATTTTTTGAGTTGCAGGACTCATGGGCCCTTTTTAGTTTTTATTTTTTACCTGAGTTGTAATATGAAATATGGGTATCATTCTTCCCCTCTTGACCTATATAATATATTTTTGATAGATTCGAGGGCATTCTAGGCATTGTGCTGTGTTTCGAACTTTTTAACCTGTATTATGAGGACTTTAGCCAGCGTCAAGGTAAGGTAGGCTTACTTTTCTCTTAGACTGGGATTTTTAAGGTATTTGTGTAGTATTGTCTAGTAGTTTGAGATGGTGTGTTTGTTGGCAACCTTTCTCTATTGCTATTTTCCTGTTTTACCTATTTTGGGGTCCCGTGAAGGGGAATAGCGGGCTTTAGGCTATACATTGATGTTTCGGTCTTACTGGGGGAGGACTTGTACCTTAGATCCTGTGCTAGGATATTTTATGACTGTAGGTGAATTTTTGTGCTTAGCTTGTGGCTGTGGATGATCATAGATTGTGCTAAGAGCTTTTTATATGTGTTTTGTTAATCGTGAGCATGCATTGTGCTGTTGGGATATGTATTGGTTAGTGGGTGGGAAATGGTGTCAATTTGAGATGGTGGTATCCTAAAGAGACTAATAAATGGGATTTTATAAACTGACGTAACTGGAATCAGTTTTTTATAACTAAACTCCCATGATCGCGATGTGGTATAGAGCTATTTTCTTAAGTAGGATTGACTGAGGTTTTTCCTTATCTATATGTGTCACCATTCGGAGGTGGTACCTCCTTTTTTTAGACGTGATCCTTTATTTAGAGGTGGGACCTCCCATGTTAAGCAGAAAGCTATTACATTCAGAGGGAGGACCTCTCGTGTTTAGATAAGAGCTATTATTTGGAGGTGGGACCTCCCGCATTTAGTCGAGAGATGTTGTTCAAGGTGGGACATCCTTGGTTAGGTTTAGAGTTGCTCTAGTTCTTTATTACTTCTACCCCCTTGAATTTATCTCAACACGTTGTTTGCACCCTTTAGACTTATGAGGGAAGTCAGACTAGATCCTTGGATGCTCTGTTTGTACCTGCTGATAGAATGGGGTGTTAAGTACATTATGTATGTTTTCTTTTCTTCCTGTACTAAGTGGTCTTATGGGGTTTTTTGGTTTATATTTCTATTTACTTCCACTTGTGCTTTCCTAGTTACCATTATCAATCTTCTGTTGCTTTGGTCACTAATTATAGTCAGCTAGAGTCCTAGTACGCTTTCTGTAACTTGAGTTCCTAGGCTGGATGGCAGTTGATTAAACCTGATGGATAGGAGTTCATAGACTTACTGACTTAGAATATATATCTTCCTTCTATTGTATTTAGTTAAATACCCTAACTTATTGTTTGCTCTAGCTGTGTAGTTAGCTTTTATTGTTGTTTACTCCATATGACTTGTTTTACTTTCATTGCCTTTGCCTTAATTATACTTTATTTTAGCTCGATCGGCCTATGATGTCTATTGGGTAACTGTGTTTGTCATACTTATACCATACTTCTATACTATTTTCATGGTATAGATACTGGTATGGGTCATAAAAGGCAGGGTAATCGTGCAGATTAAGTTGCTAGTACTCGAGGACTATTGTGAGATTCTGACGTACAAGGTGATCGTGTGTTCTTCCAGTTGCTATCTGCTTTATTTTTTCCATAGAAGATTATGCCTAGTTTGTATTAGTAGAAGCCTGCATATATTGCATATATTCTTTTGGATACTCGGACTTGTAGCTCCATATGCCATTGAAAGGGTTGTGTTTATACTATGTGGATATACTATTGTTGCCCTTATTTATGGTTCTTTGATTTTTAATTCATGGTTGAGATTTGTTATGGCCCATTGCTTGTCTCCCAGGGCTATATAGATAATCTTCCTACAGGTGGGTTATAGACACCATCATGATTCGAGTTTGAGTCATAACAGAGTGGTATCAGAGATTAGGTTTGCAACCTCTTTGGTAGTGGGAAAAGTACCTAGTAGAGTCCCACTAATCAGTACATAGTTATCTGTATCCAATCTTTAGGAGGTTATAGGGTACCTTAGGAAATATTTCATCTCTTTTTTCTTATTGTTCATTGACATTCATATTATTATAGAATGATTCACTTTGCTTTACTCTTTTGTAAGTTGTACATACCCATGCTTTATTCGTGGATAGAGACCCTACCTCACCAGATCAAGAGGCCCCACTAATGGGTCAGAAGGGGGTTGTGGGGGATGTTTAGGCTTTTAGTATTCTCTTAGATTCTACTCAGCCTGCTACAATTGTTATAGACATACCATTACTGCTGCAGATTATTCCTGCACCTTTGCCTTATTTCACACTGCCACAGTCTACCGTTATTAGAGATATATTGTGGAAGATATTTCAGATGTTTGATAGGATACTAACTGACACATCCCATACTTCAACCTATGGAAAAAAACTGGGTTTCCTGTCCCACCCATCACCTACAGTCCCAGTAACACTGCCTACCTAGCCTATGGCACCAGTTCAGACTACTTCCACAACTACTTCAATGCCATCTTTGACTTTTCCAACATCTAAGGTGAGAAAGATATTGGACCATTTCTTTAAAATTGCCCTAGTCAGATTCTCAAGAGCATCGGGGTAGGACCTCCATGAGTTGATCACCATTTATGAAGAGAGGTTGATGACTTTAAGTTTATTGGAGACTCACGGGGTTGGTTTTATAGTTTATCTGCTCGAGGGAGCTGCCAGTCAGTGGTGGAAAGTTCACTAAGATTGTAGACTACCTTGTTCACCCCATTGACTTGGGACAACGTATTAAGGCCTCTTTGTCCAAATACATGCCTAGGATCTAATGAGAGTTGCTACAGGATCAGTTTAGAAACTTACAGTAGGGATCTATGACCGTGAGTGAGTATGAGGCTCTTTATATTGAGCTATCTAGACATACTAGGGAGTTGTTACCCACTGATGAGGAGAAGATCCACTGCTTTGTTTATGGATTCAGATTAGATCTCTGTAAAAAAGTTGAGTGATTATTAGTTCCAAAAGAATCCTTTCTTAGATGTAGCTGATCATGCTTGTAAGATTGATGACCAGACTCATGAGGCCAAGGGGGCAGCGAGACGAGACAATGCTACCAAAGCACCTATTTGAGTTCTTGGTTAATGCACAGGGATTATAAAACTGGTAAGGGACGCCAACAGAGTCATCACCAAAGCCAGCCTAGCTGACAGTACCATGCTTTACTCTATACTTTAGGTATGGGGTAGGGTATCCCACCTGCTAGAGGCCTATTTTCAGGTTTGCATGGTCATGATGAGGGTTCTAAAAGTTGTGCCAAGGGTGAAGATGGGTGTTTTTAGTGCGGTAAGCATAGGTATATTTGGTGAATGAGGGTTGATCTTTGATTGCAACGAAATAAGATACATAGCTAGAATATTCCCTTGCCGTAGGGCCACACAAGCAATTTTTTTACCCTTCCAGCCTTTGATGGCAGTGCCATCAGTTATATATGGATAAATCAAAGCTCAGGTATCAAGAATGGAGGAAGCTAAGGAGAGCTTGGGGTAGATGAGGTGAGCAATAAGGTGGGGCCTGTCGTCATCTTTATCTTATCCTAGACAGAGGATGAGGCTTCAGATGATGTTGTGACTTATATGTTACTTGTTTGTATGCATTCAACCTTAGATTTGTTTGATCCCAGATATACATTATCATATGTATCTATGTATTTTTCTACTCATTTAGGGATGTTTAACGAGCCATTGTTTGTTCTATTAAGTTTACCCACCCTAGTGGGCAAGGCCCTAGTGGTGGATTGGGTATACAAGTCTTGTGTTGTGACTTTTTAGGGGTGTGGCACTCACGCTAATTTGATTGTGTTGAATATGATGGATTTTGATGAGATTATGTTCATGGACTAGCTATCCCTCACCATGAGGTCTTGTATTGTTATACCAATACCATGACCTTATCCATGCTTGACATACCCTCAGTGGTATGGTAGGGGCCTGTGAGCCACTCCTCAAATCAGGAATATCTTGTCTTGAGGCCTGTAGGCTTATTTTATGGGATTTGCTAGCTTACTTGTCACATATTAGAGATGATAATATTGACCCTTCCTCTCTTGAGTCCATACCTGTCATTCATGAGTTTGTGGTTGTATTTCTTGCTAATTTACCTGGACTCCCATCCAAGCGAGACATTAATTTTTATATAGAGGTTGATCTAGGAACTAAGACCATTTCTATTTCTCCATACTGCATGGCCCTAAAAGATCTTAATGAGTTGAGTGTTCAGTTGCAGAACCTTCTTGGGAGAGACCTCATCCATCCTAGTGTATTGCTTTGGGGTGCCCTGATGCTGTTTGTAAAGAAGAAGGATTATAGGCAGATGTGTTTTGATTATAGGCAGTTGAACAAGGTGATTATTATGAATAAGTATCCCCACTGCACTTTAATGATTTTTTTGACCAACTACATGTGCTATAAATTTTCTAAGATTGAATTTAGATTTGGTTACCATCAGTTAAGGATTCGCATTGAGGATATCCTGAAGACCACTTTTTAGATGAGATATGGGAATTATGAGTTCGTGGTGATGTTATTTAGGCTGACTAATGCCCGTGCAGATTTCATTGACTTGATGAATCGAGTTTTCAGGCCCTATTTAGATTCTTTTGTGACTTTTTTCATAAATGACATTTTGGTGTACTCAAGGAGTAGATAGGAGCATGAGGAGCACCTGCGCATAGAGCTACAGACTTTGAGGAGTGAGTGTCTTTAAACCAAGTTCTCAAAGTGTGAGTTTTGGTTCATGTCGATTGCATTTCTGGGCTATGTGGTGTCTGGTGCTAGTATTAGAGTTGATTTGGCTAAGATAGTCGTGGTTCTGGATTGGCCTCGACCTACCACTCCTATAAAGATTCATAATTTTCTTAGTTTAGAGGGGTACTATAAATTGTTGGTCCAATGTTTTTCATCCATAATAGCTATTTTGACTAGATTAAAGCGGAAGGACATTTCTTTTTAGTGGTCAACTACGTGTGAGTCAAGCTCTCTAAGGCTTAAGGAGTTGCTGACTACCACCCAGTACTTTCTTTGCCAATTGAGGGCTAGACTATATGGTATATTGTGATGCTTTCGATGTTGGCTTAGGTTTTTTTTCTAATAGTACATGGTCATGTGATTGCTTATGCTTCTTGACAGGTGAAATATCATGAGAGTGACTACCCCACCCATGACTTGGAGTTGCCGGTGGTAGTTTTTGGGCTTAAGATTAGAGGCACTACTTATAGGGCATCCATTATGAGATGTATATTTATCACCTTAGTTTACAGTACATCTCGAGTCAGAAGTGTTGGATATTTTGGACGAGTGCGCAAACACACTAGAAGGGGGGGTTGAATAGTATGTTAGGAATTTCAAAACTTTTTGCGGAATTTTAGTGGCTAAGAAGAAAGTTGTAAATAAGACAAGGGTTTAGAGTGGTTCGTCCAACACATGCCTACATCCACTACCTAAGTTCACCAACTTAGGCTTTTCCACTACCACAATTCACTTTTTAGTTCAG
>JBDJHY010529153.1:0-16971 GCA_039654485.1 Withania somnifera
TGAAGGGATCGCAATCTCCAAGAATGATTTCCTGGAACACATTATGATTGCATAGATGAAACTTTTTGTTCATCAAGATCGCAGTAATGGGTCGCGATCGCGCTGAAGGCAGTACCTGCACCAGTTGCCTCTGCTGCATTTTTGGAATTTCCAAATGAGGGTTCGAACATGAAAAATAGTCCAATTTGGACAAACCAAATATATAAATAGCATGGAAACGACATTCCAGACTCAATGGAATTGATGAAACTAAAATCCGATTCCATTTATGTAAAATGACCCCTCAAACTAAAAGTAGCCAAAAGTGCACTTCTCCACCAACACCTCGAAAATGCAACGACAAGTACAGAAACTATATCAATACCTCACCTAGACTAAAATCATTATTTTGGAACTACTGGAAGCATCAAAATTCCAATCTGACCCTCAAAACATCAAAATATAACTCAAGCTCCACTTTACGCCAAAACTTAACTAAAACCCACAATTTCACATTATTTGCAAATGAAAACTCCAAAACACAAACTTAAGGTCAATCTTGACTTTGTTTGGTATTCGGAAGCTAACGGAACTATTAAAACTTGATTCTGGGATCGTCTTGGAGGAAAGTTAACTTTGGTCAATGAGTACTTAGTTTTTTTTGCTCTAAAATAGGAAATTTTAGATATATCTCAACCGAGTTACCAGGGATCCAAACTATCAGTCCCAATAAGTCATAAATGACTTGGGGCAACTATCAAAACATTTTAGAAAGAAAAACATCACGTATTTATCATAAATAACCATGAGGTTCATTAGATGATTATTATAGGGAATGATGATGTTGAAATCTTTCATTTGAAGAAAAAATGTTACATTCCACATTCAAGATGAAGGACCTAGGAATTAACATAGTTTTTTGGGTTTAGAAGAAAGCTATGGAAAAAAGGCATATAGTTAAGTCAACAATACTATGCGTAAGATCTTGTTCAGTTAGTTAATCGAACTAATCATAAGAAAGTTCATAATCCAATGGAAGAGAATACTAAATACAAAAAAAAGATAGAAAGGAGAGATTTTGTGAGATCAAACATTGTATAGATGTTTAGTTGGATCACTTATATATATTACTACGAGTCATCCATATATCTCTTATGTAGTGCAAGTGTTAAGTTAATTTTTACCTTGACCTACAAGATTCACTACTTAGCTTTTCATAGGTTATTAGATATATAAGAGGTATTGTGAATCACAATCTCTTATTTCCATCATCTTCATTACTAGACATAGTGGGATATGCTGAAGATTTGGTAGGATCTCCTCTAATTCAATATGATCTACTACAGGATGGTGCATGATGCTTAGTTTGAGCATGATCTCTTAGAAGTACAAGGAAAAATCTCGAACATCAAAGTCATCCATGAAGGCAGAGTATAGAAGTATGTCACTTGCATACACCGAAATTATTTAGTTGCAAAGGCTATTTATATAAATTGGCATCAAAGTGAAGGATCAACCATATTGCATGGAGACAACACCGGTGCAATTCAAATAGAAACCAACCCTGTTCATCTTGAAAATATCAAGCATATATACATAAATGATTACTACATAGAAGATCTAGTTGAAGACTGGAGCATTAAATTTAAACATATATCTTCAAAAGATCAATTAGAATATTTGTTCATAAAGGCCATGACAAGACGTCGACACAATTATGTTTTTCCCAAACTCATGCTTTTGATGCACAATATTAGTTTAAGGGAGGTATTAATTGTACCTTATATAAAGACAGAATATTAGGTATCTCCCCTTTGATGAGGGATCCTGAAATTATGAATCAATGATATATCCTAAAAATAGGCTAGTAATCAGGAGATGATTAAGATTCTTTTTTTGTGTATAAATTCAATGTATCCTAATGTTATGATTACTCTAGTATACTATAATTCCTCTATTCGTAATGTTCTAAATCTCTCTTTATTCAAATTTTATTATAGTGGTGAGAACAACTTATTGAAAAAAATATATAGTCACATAGGAGAAGTGGGATGGGTGCAGGGATACTCTGAACTATAATCATAGACATCTTGTACCACATTTTGTATAGATTTAAGGAGGTTCAGAAATATAGTCAGGGTGCCTCTTTGGTTTGATCTTTAATGAAGGAATTTGGACCCTTCCATTAGAACAATTCCCTTGATTTTCAGGGAGATCGTTGTCTTGGAGGAAAAGTTCATTATTGGTAATATTTGTAGCATACTTGTTAAGGGAATCGACAACCTTATTAGCTTCCCTATAACAATGTAGTTCTTTGATATAATGAGGCTCTACATTCTTTTGTATTTTTTTAATAGTTTTTAAAATCTTCAAAGGAATATTGTAAAACCCAAGAATCATATTAGATATGAATAGTTAATTCAGTACCAAGGTTATGTTATAACAACTTTGAGTTTAGAGTGTCTTTGAAGGATGTTCGATCTGAATAATTGGTCTCAGCTCAGGAGGAATAACTTGTAATAGACACAAAACCATCCATTTTGGCTCTATATTTAGCATGGAAAGTCATTGGTTTCCATGAACATTTTCCATTTTCATTCCTAACAACTCCTTTAATCCGTTCTTTTCCAGTATAGGGAATGAAACTCCCATAAATGTCAAGTTTTTAATTCCTGTTTCCTAGGAAATTTGAAAGTTAGCATTTAGTAGATTCTTGTTTATCAATGTGAAGTGGGCCACACATATAATGGAGAGGCCACCGAATATTTAGGGAAGTTTGCTCTTATTTATTTATTACTTTGTGAATGGAGTTTAGCTCAAAGATTTTTTTTTCTAACTCATACTTTATGCATTTTAGTTCATGTCACCTAGAAAAGAATAATTCTGTAAGCAGCCAATTTGTCATGCCAGGAATCAAGAAAAAGCCCTTCCAGATCCTTATCTTCAATTCTTAAGCCTCATTCAGACAACTTCAACATGACTAAATTCAAAAATGCTATCCATCTACTAGCTTAGACTATTACTACTCAAGACTAGCAGTAGACACTAGCTCCATAGTCCAGTCAGTTGGCCCAGATACTAGTGTTTTCAAAGTGAGGAGTTTCTCCAAATAAACCATAAGGAGTTTCATGTGTCCATATTAGGAGAGGATCCAAAAAATTTCATATAGAGGATTTTCCAAGTATTTGATGTGATGAGAGTGATGGATTTTAATAGTAGAACTTTCTTCTTATTAGTTGAAGGATGTTGCTAGGCTATAGGAAAATACATGGACGAATAATAGGGAAGCAGGTACAACCCTTCTTTCATGGGATGAGTTTGAGGAGGCCTTCTTAGGCGGGTTCTTTCCTAGAGAGAAGAGAGAGGAAAAGACTGATGAGTTTCTAAACTTGGATAAGGGTTTAATAACTGTTGGTGAGTGTGGAATGAGATTTACTCAGTTGTCCAGGCACGTTCTAGAGATGGTTGCTAATATACATATCAGGATGAGTATGTTCATTTTCTAACTCTCTCCCCATTTAGTAAAGGAAAGGAGAGTTGCTACTTTGAATAAAAATATGGATGTTTTCCATTTTATGGTCTATCTTTAGAATATAGAGTTTGAAAAATCCAAAATAAAAGACAACTACAGAAGCAAAAAGGACAAAACTGGCCATTCAGATTTTATCTAGCCTAAGTCTTGTGGTATGCACAGATCACAATAGTGGAAATAAATTTTAGGGTTCTATCCCCTTATTACACTAGTGTCCTTTGTAGGATTATAGATCCCAACCACCTCAGCAGGCTAGAGCAGCTAATTTATTTTCTCAGAGTTGGCGCACTCACACTTGTATAAGTGTGGAAAGATCCACTCAGGTTATTTCCTAATAGGATAAGATGGTTGGTTTGTATGTGTCAAGTTTGTGATAAACTTAAGCATTTCCCTTCGAGAAGTTGTTTTGAATGTGGAAGCTAGGACACAAACTTAAAAATTTCCCCATGGCTCGATTAGAAGGTTTTAGTAATAGAGTTCAGACTATATATTTCGCAGCATCACTAAATGCTCGGCTAAAATAGTAGGGTGCATCTTCTAGTGTAGGTCACAGCTAGTGTCATAATTGTCTTTATGCATTGGGATCTAGGAAGAACAAAGAGAAGTCACCAGATGTAGTTAAAGGTATGTTCCATGTTCCTGTTATTGATGCTTATACCTTGTTAAACCATGGAGATAACCCTATAATTTTTCCCTTTGTATGGCTAGTCAGTTTGGAGTCACTCCTGAAAGTCTTTCTAATCTTTTCTCTATCTCTACTCAAATTGGTGAATCTACTATAGCAAAAAGAGTCTAATTTTTTTTCTAATGTCAGGTCTTCAGAAAGTTGTTTTAGCTGATCTCATAGAGTTAGCCATAGTATATTTTGATGTCATCCTTGACATAGATTTTCTTTATTCATGCTATGCCATCATTTACTATCAGACCTTAGGCGTCCGTTTTCAGTTTCCAGATAGGCTAGTTCTCGAGTGAGAGGGTAATATAACTGTTCCAAAGGGTTGATTCATTTCACACCTAGAAACCCAAAAATGATATCTAAGGGATATATCTATCACTTAGTATGGGTTAAGGACTATAAATTTGATACTTTTAGTATTTAGTTAGTTCATGTAGTCAGCAAAGTGTTTCCTATTAAGTCGATTTGTACCTTGCCCTACAATATTCACTACTTAGAATTGCTTAGGGTTATTAGATATATAAGAGGTACTGTGAATCACAGTCTCTTATTTTCATTATCTTCATCACTGGACATAATGGGATATGTTAATGTAGATTCGGTAGGATGTCCTAATTCAAGGCGATCTACTATAAGATTATTCATGATGCTTTGTTCGAGCATGATCTCTTAGAAGTGCTAGAATAATCCCTAACATCAAAGTCATCCATAGAGGCAGAGCATAGAAGTATGTCTGTTGCATACTCTGAAATTATTTTGTTACTGAGGCTATTTTAAAAACTTGGCATCAAAGTGTCAAAGTGAAAGGACCAACCACATTGAGTAGAGACAAAATGGGTGCAATTCAAATAGCAACCAGCCCTATTCATTATGAAAATAGCAAGTACATAGATGTAGATTATCACTACATTAGAGAATTGGTTAAAGAATGAAGTATTAACTTTAGATATATATCTTATAAAGATCAATTGGCTTATTTGTTCATAAGGGCCATGAAAAGATGTTGTTCCAAACTCATACTTTGTGATACATAGCATTAATTTGAGGGAGGGTATTGATTGTACCTTATATAACAATACAAAATCAGGGATCTCTCATTTAATGAGGGTTCCTTGAATTTGGAATCAGGGATCTCTCTTATCACTAGGCTAGTAATTATGATATAATTAGGACTTCTTTTAGTGTATAAATTCAATATGTCGTATTTTTGTAATTACTGTAGTACACTACAATTCCTTTATTTGTTGTGTACTACATCTTTCATTGTTAAACTTTTATTATTGTAGTGAAAACATTTTATTGTCAAACAATATACAGTCATATAGGAAAAGGGGGATGGGTGCAGGGCTACTATGAAATTGTGAACATAGGCATCTTGTACCACCTTATTTATAGATTTAAGGAGGTTCATAAATCTAGTCTGGGTGCCTCTTAAGTTAGATCCTTAATGAAGGCATTTGGACCCTTCCATTCGAACGACTCCCTTGATTTTTTTGGGAGATCACTGTTCTGGAGGAAAAGTTCATTATTGGTAATATTTGTAGCATACTTATTAAGGGAATCGACAACCTTATTACCTTCATATAACAACGTTGTGCTTTGATGTAATGGAGATATATATTCTTTTAGATTTTCTTAATAGTATTTTGAATCTTCAAAGGACTATTATAGAGCCCGAGCATCATATTAACTATGAGTAGGATATTTAATACGAAGGTTATGCTATGATAACTTTGAGTTTAGAGTATCTTGGAGGGTTGTCTGATCTCTAAGTAATTGATAGCATGTAAATTCATTGACGGCCATGAATATTTTCCATTTTCATTCCAAACAACTTTAATCCCTTGTTTTCTACTAGTGGGAATGAAACTCCCATCTGTATTGAGTTTACAATTATCAGCATCCAATTTGTTTTATCCCACTATAATTTTCCTAAGAGTTTATCTATACAAATAAACGATCTGAGATATCTTAGACTACGAAAAACTCCAGTTCAATCTAGTGAACGTCTACCCCAAATAAATAATCATTCAAAATATTAACTTGCAGAATATTTTAGAGATATTGATGTTTTATTCTTACATTTCTTGTTGTACCTTGCTTTTCATAATTTTTGTCTTACAATAATGGGTTGATTTTAAGGAGGTATCCATTAGTGGAATTCTTGGATTGGGTGTTCCACCATATGTTGAAAATATCTTTGATAAATTCTCCTCTGGTATGTAGTCTTACAGGTGTTGTTGTCTTTATCCAGACCTTCTAGGCAAACGTACCATTCTAAAAAATATAGTTCACTGTCTATTTAATTGGGATCCTGTAACAAAATAATTAGGTCTTACATTAGTGTTATTTCTTTCTAGAATGCTATATAGAGATATTATACTTTTCATAATCATCCAAAAATTTAAGGTAATTCTATAGGAAAGTTTTTTATTTTGGATATTCCTAATCTATGGAGATAGAAACTCTTTCTCTTGGTTTATGAAATGTAGAAAAGCAAATGGATACTACCTGGTTACCAAGGGTCCATAAAGCTTTGTCCATAATGTTACGGTTCCTTGGTTGTGCATGAATTAAGTGTTCATCCAAGTGTTGGGAACTCACAAATTTAGTGGAATGACATTCCAGATTTCTTTATCCTGGAAGTCACACATATTGATGTTGCTTGTTATTTTTTTAATTTAGATGTTATATTTGAGAGGGTCAATGTTTGTCCACTTGCCCACAAGCACATGTTATTTCCTTTGTTGATCATCCAATGGATGAAAGGTCCTATATATCTAGTCCTTGATAATTTTCTCTGAATATTAGAGTCTTTGAATTAATAACCTTGGATAGATTATTGTATCTAAGATAGTGTTTGTCGAGGAAAATTTGGTCAAAAGAATGTATTTTATCCTGAAGCTCCACCAATATTTGGTTGATCAAGCATTGCTAATGCCTTCAATTTCTTGAATTGTACTCTTCCTTTTCTTTGGGGAAGCTCATGGTTCCCAAGAACAATAGTGGGAACTTTTATTTTCGTTTTTTTGCATAAAGAAGTTGGTAGGATACATTTCTATTTAGTCCATAATCTTCAATGGAGGGACATACCTAGGAGTAAATATATGGTTTAAAGTTGCAACATATGGTTAGTGATAGATTTACCACCAAAAAAAGTAATTTGCCTTGCCAAGCCCAAGATTTATTCAAATATTTGGTGGCTAGGTCACTGAAGTAACTAATCCTTTTCTTCTACAGTAGATTGGGAATCTAAGATAGGTGAAAGAGAAGTTACTTTGAGTGAAGCCTATTTATTTCATAATCCTCCTTTATAATTCTTTTCTTGGTCTTTCTATCTATGTAGTGTTGAGTAGAAAGTAATATTTTTTTCTTTGTTAATATCGTGTCCTATGGCATCCTATAAGTCTTAGATTGTCTTCATGAGAATTCTCATTGATCTTCTGTTACTTGAGAAAAAAAGTGCTTTAGTGCAAGATAATGTGATTTGCCAACAATCAACTGTTATTGATGCTTTTGGGAGTTATCTCAGAAGATCTACTAGAGAAATAATACTTTTATCTTGATATTCTCCCAATAAACATGTACACTTGGCTAATGAGGGTGAATCTAAAAGTCTTGTTGATACCATGGATAGTGAAGAAAAAAAGGGTTTGATGCTATGGAAGATGAGATTAAATCTTCACATGATAATCATATCTTTAATTTAGTTAAATAACCTAAACACAAAAATCTTTAAAAATAAGAGGGTTTTCCAGATTGAACAAGAATATGAAATTCCAGTTCCATGGTACAAGGCTAGATAAGTTATAAAGAGATTTAACTAAAAAAATTAGTTGACTTTGATTAGATATTCTCTCTAGATATGAAGATGTTATCCATCTAGGCTTTGCTAAAAGTATTTATTTAGAGGTTGAGCAAATTGATGTTAAAATTTCTTTTATCCATAGTGATTCAGATGAAGAAATTCATATAGATCATTTAAAAGGCTCTAATGTGAAGGAAAAAGAAAATTATATTTGTAAATTGAAGAAAAGCTTGTATTATTTGAAACAAGATCTTATAAAGTGTTACAGTGCAACACCTTAGAAATGATTCTAAACCATGTACAGAAAAACAAAAAGATTTGGTAAAATTTATCAAGATCTAAAGTTTTGTGAAGATCACGGCCATGCTCACAGACTGTCAATTTGGTTGATAGGACGTGAAACCCACCATGAAAACTGTTCGAGTAGCTCAAGTTTATGTCACCACCTCTCACAATGTACTTAAAGGACTGTGGTATATTTGGCGGTCCATCATTTCTTCCATCATTTGAACTAGCGAAGAATTAATCTAAGGAAGTATTAGAAACCATTATGCAGTCCATCATCTTAGTTGATAGACCATAAACCCAATCGTGGAACTATTTCAGTAGTTTTGTGAAATTAAACCAAGATATCATAAATCAGTTGATGGTTCATCAACCCCACCATGAACTTGCCCAATCTCAGTTTTAACCTTTTTTTTCTCAAGGTTATATAGGTCTCCCCCAACTTCTTTGTATAAAAACTATGATGTTTTGAACTCATTTTAAAGGGGTATAAATACTCAACCATAATATTTTTACATTAATTTCATTCATAATGCAAAATCTCTAAAGTTCTCTCTCAAAGAAGACTAGGTTCTTCCTTCAAAGTGCAAGAATAATAATACACTACCAATACCAATCTAAAGAGGTCTTTAGAATAGACCTTTCACCCTTATGTTCAAACGCTCCAAGTTTCATTTTGAGTTGTTGATTTTAGGGCTTTCCTAATTACTTTAATAATAAAGAGGTTATTATTTCTAGTATATCCTATTATGATCAATGTCATTTAAATTGATATTTTCATACTATGTCATGAAATTAGCAAGTTATCAACGTTGAAATCAATTTTCGTATAGTCTATCATTGAGTAAATTTTATGGTCTTATTGCATAAAATTATAATGTCATCCTGATCCTCAGTCAGTATTCATATTTTTATGAGGTTTACAAGATTTAAGCTTGTTTGTGTTGTTAGGTTTTCATGAAAAATTCTTAGTTTAAAACAATTCAAGCCTTTTTAGTAAATTGTTAGAAAATAAATGATTTTTTGACTTCGCAATGACTTAAGCATATTTTAGGAAAAAGGTATTCTTTAAAAAAAATGTTAGTGGCCTAAAGTAGAGGCCCATACAGAGTGTATATGATTATGAGAAAGAAGAGCATCAGTGTATAAGAGACAATCTTTATTCCTAAAAGGATGAGTTACATTTTACATAGTCCATTCGTCCTTAATATATGTACCACTGATGAAGAGTGGGAGAAGAGGTTAGTTACTATTTTGAGAATAATATTAGAATCGAGTGGATGCTTGCACAAGGCCTCATCCCATAAACTATAGGCTATTGTAGTATGTATGGCCCAAGAGGCATGTTCATGGCATACTCGATTCGTAGGAGATTTATGAGTGTCTTATAGAAAGTGGAATTTTTAACTATATATATATTATTTTATGCCAGTCCCTGCATACCATTACATTCCATGTATTGATGCATACTCTATGCCTGCACTATTAATTAGTGCATATCCATTAGCTATCCCTGTCCTGACAATTGACCAGATCCTGCAATCCACGGTAGCTTGGTGAGTCCTCATGGTTTGATAGTCAAACTTTCTTCGGAGTTTATCTTTTCATAGTAGTGATTTTAGACTTGTTAGTAGCTATTCAAACTAGCTAGGGACTTGTCTTTGAAGCTTACTTATTCAGTAGTAGTGTATTCAGACAGATGTTTAGTCTGATGTTAGACCCAATTTTCTATTTTATGTTCTTATATTTTAATTCATACGAGACATCCATTATTGGTTTATATTACTTTTAGTTCTATTATTGTATGTCACGAATTGATGAATGCAAGGTCCAAGAGTAGTTCTACTCACCTGGTGGCTTCAGATGCCTTGTAGTCTCATGATCTAGGCTCGGGATGTAACAACTTTGTATCAAAGTAATAGGTTCATATTTTCTAGGAAGTTTGAAAGCTCGTATTTTGTAGATTCTTGTCTATCAGTGTGAAGCTAGCCATACTTATAATGGATAGGCCACTAAATATTTAGGAAAGTTTCCCTTTGTTCATGTCTTACTTTGTGCAATGGAGTTTAACTCCAAGAATTTTTTTTTCTAACTAGTACTTTATGTCGCCCAAAAGAGAACCATTTCATAGGAAGCCAACTCGTTAGGCCAGGAATTAAGACCAAGCCCCTCCAACTCCTTAAATTCTAAAGCCTCATCCAAAGAACTTCACCACGACTGAATTCAAAATTGCTATGCAGTTATTAGCTCAGATTGTCACTGCTCAAGACTACTAGCAGATACTAGCACCATAGTCCTATTAGATGCCCTAGATGCTGGTGTTATCATAGTTAGGGAGTATCTCTAAATGAACCCTATAGAGTTTCATGTGTCAATATTAGGAGAGGATTTAGAGAATTTCATAGAGGAGATTTTATAGGAATGTGATATAATGAGAGTGATGGGTATTGATACAGTAGACTTTATAGCTTATAAATTGAAGGATGTTGCTAGGGTATGGTCTGATCAGTGGAGCAATAATGGGGAAGTAGGTGCAACCCTTCTTTCATAGGCTGAGTTTGAGGAGTCCTTCTTAGACCGGTTATTTCTTAGAGAAAATAGAAGGACAAAAACTTATGAATTTCTAAACTTGGAGCAGGGTTCAATGTCTATGGCTGAGAATGGAATGAGATTTATTCTGTTTTCCAGCTACATTCTATAGATGGTTGATGATATGCATATAAGGATGCGTATGTTGATTTCTTGACTCTCTCCCTATTTATTGTGGGAAGGGAGAACTGTTACTTTGAATTTAGATATGGATATTAGCCATCTGATATTCAATATTTAGCAGATAGAGGCTGATAAGAAAAAATGAGAGACAACTACAAAAGCAAGTAGGCCAAAAACTGTCCATTCAGAGTTTAACTAGCCTAAGTATGGTGGTATACACGGATTACAATAGTAGAAGCACAGTTTTAGGGATCCATCCCCATGTTATACTAGTGTCCCTTTGTAGAATTATTTATCCTAACCACCTCTGTAGGCTAGAGAAGATGATTCATTTATTTAGGGTAGTATTATATGAGGGCTCACTCACCCACTTGCAGTAAGTATGTCAAGATCTATTCAGGTCATTGCCTTATAGGATAAGATGGTAGTTTTGTATGTGGTCAGGTTTGTCACAAGCTTCAACATTGCCCTTTGAGGAGTTATTTTGGATGTGGCAAGCAAGGACACAAACTTAAAAATTTCCCTATGGCTCAATAGGGAGGTGATGGTAATGGAGTTCAAACTATATATTTCAATCAACACTAGTAGATCACCCAGCATAGTAGGGTGCATTTACGAAAAGTGGTGTCATCCAGCATCAAAATTTTCTTTATACATTGGGCTCCATGCAAGACCAAGAGTAGTCACCAGATGTAGTTATAGGTATGTTCGAATTTTATTTTATTGTGTTTATGTGTTGTTAGACCCTTGATATACCCTATTCGTTGTTTCCCTTTGTGTTGCTAGTCAGTTTTGAGTCACACTTAAAAGTCTTTCTAATATTTTCTCTGTCTATACTCAAGTTGGTGAGTCTACCATAAAATAAAGAGAATAAAATAATTATCCAGTGTTAGGTCTTTAGATGGTTGTTTCAAATGATCTTATAGAGTTAGACATGGTAGATTTTGATTTAATCCTTGACATAGATTGACTTTATTCATGGTATTTCATAATTTACTATAGGACCAGAGTTATCTATTTCAGTTTCCTGATGTACCGTTCCTCAAGTGAGAGGGCAGTATAACTATCCCTAAGGGTCAATTCATTTCTTACCTAAAATCCCAAAAATGATATCTAAGAGGTGTATATACCACTTAGTATGAGTTAAAGACTCTAAGTTGGAGACCCAGTTAGTTCCTGTCCTCAGTAAAGTCTTTCTTGAGGATCTACCTAGAATCCCTCCAAATAAGGAGATAGACTTCGGAATAGGCCTCATTCTAGGTACTCAATATATATCTGTTCTGCCATATAGAATGTCTCGTGCAGAAATTATAGAGTTAAAATGCCAACTAATAGACCTTCTAATAAGGGGTTCATCATGCTAGTATTTCTTCCTAGTATTCCCCTAGCTTATTCATGAGAAAGAAAGATGGGTCCTTTAGAATGTCAATAGATTATGGTTAGGTAAATGAAGTCACTAACTAGAATAAGTATCCTATCCCCAGGATTGATGAATTTTTACTTTTCCAAAATTGATCTCAGGCCGAGTTACAATAAACTTAAGGGTATGGACTGTGATACTCCTAAAATATCTTTCAGGACTCGTCATGGACTCTTCAAGTTGTTAGTCATGTCCTTTTATTTGACTAATTCTCCCCCACCCTTCGGGGACCTCATGAATATGGTGTTTAAGAAATACTTGTACCTGTTTGTAATTGTATTCATTGATGACATTCTAGTTTACTCTATAAATAAGAAGGAGCATTCAAATAATCATATAGGTTGCCTTCAGAATCTTAGATGCAGTCAATTTTATGTCAAATTCTTTATGTGTGAATTTTGCTAAAGTAATTTTCTTTATTGGGTC
This sequence comes from Withania somnifera, assembly GCA_039654485.1. NCBI lineage: Eukaryota > Viridiplantae > Streptophyta > Magnoliopsida > Solanales > Solanaceae > Withania > Withania somnifera. The sequence goes on from JBDJHY010529153.1 coordinate 12,839, forward strand.
ATGTCATTTCGTGAATATTTAGTGGATTAAAAAAATAGATGCAATCAGAAGCTGGCCTAAGCCCACCTCTCTTTTCGATATTCATTCTTTTTTTTTGTTTAGTTGTTTATTACCATAAGTTTGTTCAGGGCTTCTCTTCCATAGATGATCCCTTGGCCAGGTAGACCCATAAAAAGGTTTAACTTTAACATTCTAACTAATGAGAGAAAAGTTTACAAGAGTTTAAAATTAAGTTGACTTTAGCTCAATGTTGTCCCTGCCATAAGGCATAGAGGATTTTATGGTTTATTATGATACTTCCAGTGCAGACTTGGGTGTGAGTTAATGAAAAATAGGAAAGTTGTATCATATACCTCTAGGCAACTTAAGATTTATGAGAAGAACTATCCTATTCATGATCTTGAGTTTGCAGTTGTTGTTTGTTCCATAAAAATTTAGAGGCATTATCATTATGTTATAGATGTGGATGTGTTTACAGACCACAAGAGCCTGCAATATGTGTTTAGTCAAAAGGACCTAAATAATCACAAGAGGAGATGGAGTTTTTGAAGGATTATAACATGAGTGTGTTGTATGATACGAGAAAGTCCAATGTAGCAACTGATAGTAGATTTTCTATAGGAAATGTGACCCATATTGATATAGGTAAGAAAGAGTTAGCTAGAGAGGTGTACATATTTTCACACTTGGGTTAGGTTGGTTGGTTGTGATTATAGGGCATATTGGTTCAGAATACCTTCGAATCCTTGGTTGTTGAGGTGAAGGAGAAGAAGAATAGTTATCCAATCTTATTCTAGTTGAAAAGGGAAGTCCATAAGTATAAGGTATAGGTTTCCTCCCAAGGGGAGTTTGTGTGGTGTATTACTAAGGCCATTTATGTTTTCTAGATGTAGATGGGTTAAGGTAGAAAATATTTTCTGAGGCTCATATTTACATGTACTCCATTCACCCTAACTAAGATGTATATAATCTAACAGAGGTCTATTAGTGGAATGGAATGAAAGAGAGACGTAGCCAATTTTGTGGATAAAGGTTGAGCATCAGAGACCTGCAAGTGAGTTTTAGAATATTGAGATTCTATCCTGGAAATGGAAGGTGATAAATATGGACTTTGTCACCGATCTTCTTGGACCTAACATAATTTGATATGGGTTATAATAGACCGAATAACTAAGTCATCTTACTTCTTGCCTATTCATACCAATTATTCACTAGAGAAGTATGGGAGGATTTATTTCGGCAGGTTGTCAGAATGCATGGGGTGCCATTGTATATTATTTCAAATCGAGATACACATTTTCCCTCCAAGTTTTAGAAACTATTTTAGGAAGGTCATGATACCTAAGTTCAACTCAACACAGCTTTCCATCCACAGACAAATGCTCAAGCAGAGAGGACAACTCAAATCTTAGAGCATATGCTGAGTTTATGCACAATTGATTTCAAGAGTTTTTTGGTTGTCCACCTACCTTTGATAGAGTTAATGGATAATAACAGATATAATTCGACTATTCAAATGGACCCATTTGAGACCTTGTATAAGAAGAGGTGTAAATCTCCCATTGGATGGTTTGATATTGGTGAGGCAACTATGATAGGTCCAATGTTAGATCATGATATGACTCATAACTTTAGATCATCAGAAATATACTGAGGACAATATGGATCTAGTAGAAGTCTTATGCAGTGCGTGGAGGAGGGATTTGGAGTTTGATAATGATGACTGGGTGTTCCAGTAAGTATCTCCTATGAAGGGAGTCCTAAGGTTTGGAAGAAAGGGAAATCTCATTCCTTTCTACATTGGTCTAGATCAAATCTTGAGGAAGGCTGGTAATAAATCCCCTGAGCTAAACTTTCCATCAGATATAGTTGTAGTCCTTCCTTTCATCTACGTATCCATGTTGAGAAACTGATTGAGAGATCCTTATTTGGTTTACCATTATATTTCATTAGTATTTGATACATCTTGACCTATGAAGAGGTCCCAATCCATATCTTAGACTGTTAGGTTCGTAGGCTTAGAAATAAAAAAGTAGCATCAGTAATAGTTCTATGGAAAAATTAGTCAATTAAGGGAACTACATGGAAGCAGAGGCAGATATAATGTGTAGATACCCATATTTGATTCCTCTTAACACTAGCTCAGTCTGAGGTAATTAACCTCTCTCTTAAACTATTTTCCCCTTATCAGCTTCATGTTGCATGTAGAGTTTCACGAGTCCCATGGTAAGCATTCTTGACATAATTGTTGATTTCATTCTAGGTCAGTCTATATCAGTTAGTAGCTTGTGCATGACTTATTCATCTCAGTGATGCCATGTGAAATATTAGTATTCAATATGCTTTCTTAGTTTTTCCCTTTCAATTTAAGATTAAATATTCATTAGAGGATGAATGATCACAAGTGGATATTGTAACACATTAGAAATGATTTTAAACCATGTACAGACATAAAATAATGTGTTAGTAAAATTTCTAAAAAAAATCATAAGATTTGTCAAGGTCCACGGTCACGTCCATGGATCGTCAACCCTATTGATGTATCACGACCATGAAAATTATTCCAATATCTAAAATCGATATCACTAAATTTCATGATAGACTATAGTATAATTGATGGTCCATTATTTAATTCAAGAAATATTTTACAAACCATTCTACTATCCTTCATCTTAGACGAAGGTCCATAAACCCAATCCGTGGAGCTATTCCAATAGCCATGTGAAACTAGACCAAGATTTCACAGACAGTTATGGTCCATCAGTCCCATCATAAACTTGTCCAATTATAGTTTGAACCCATTTTCCTCAATATTATCTTGGTCTTTTCCCCCAATCCTTTGTACCACAACCATGACGTTTTAAACTCATTTGAAGACGGTATAAATATCCAACCTTAGTCCTTTTACATTCTTTTTCGTTCATACATAGAAAATGAGTTAATTATCTCAAGTTCACTCTAAAAAAGACTAGGGTTCTTCATTCAAAGTGCAAGAACAAAAGTCCACTATCAATCCCAACATAAAGAGGTATTCAGAACATATATGTAGGACATTCGACAAGTGTTAACTTCCAACCTTGTATCTAAACCCACCAAGTTTTAGTTTTAGTTATTAGATCAACGACTGTCCCTATTACCTTATTAATGATGAGATTATTATTTCTAATATATCCGATGATTATGATTTTTGTGTAAATTGATGTTTTCATACTATGTAATGAAATTTGCAAGTCTTGAGAATTAAATTCAATTTCCATGTAGTCTATCATTGAGTTAAGTTTATGGTATTATACATGGATTTATAATGATATCACGATCTTTGGTCAGTATTCATATTTCTATAAGGTTTACAGGGTTTAAGACTATTTTGTAGCATTTGTCCGATTTTCATGAAAACTTCTAGCCTAATAAAGTTCAACACTTTTTAGTAAATTATCAGAAAATAAATAATGTTTTTGATTCACAAATACTTAAGATTATTTCATAAAAATAGATTCTTTAGAAATATGTTTTAGTGACTTGAATTTAGCTCCAAATAGAGTGTACATGAAAGAAGGTAGTCAATGTTTAAGAGACAATCTTTTTGCCTAAAAGGTTAAATTTAAGTTGGTTCTTAATATATGTACCACTGGTCAAGACTAATAGCAAATCTTATCTTTAGTTTTGGAACTAATATTAGCACAGAACGGATTCAGGAACAAGGCCCCATCACATACACTAAGTACCACTATAGGATGTTTAAGCCTTAGAGGCATTGTTCATGGCTTAATTGATCCAATAGGATAATTATACGCGGCTATATATCCTAGAAAGGTATAGGCACCCCTGCCAGTATGGAGTTATCTATTGGACATCGGGGTTGCTCACCTGGAGTAAATATCGGTTATAGAAACTTCCATTGATGTTCAACTGTCAGTCAACATTTGAAAGAGGATGCAAACCAATGAATTAAAAATATTCACTCAAGTCTTTATCTCTCTTATTTAAAGTGAAAGTTTTACCTAGATTTTTCAGTCTTAAATAAAATTTCTTATTGATGTTTTAGCTAATAACCGGACATTGTTCATGCATTGTATAGCTTATTTTAATGACCTAATGTTATATACATATATATACACACACACACACAGATA
>JBDJHY010529263.1:0-16969 GCA_039654485.1 Withania somnifera
AATGATCCTAGGAGCAATGTATATACTAATAACGAAGAATTATATGAAAGAAATCAAGTTATGGGATGATTTCTTCACCCCCAACTTTTATCCATTAATGGAGGAAAAATTAGGGAAATAAAGAAGAAGAAGAGAAAAGAAACTCACCTAATCCGTGTAGAATCTTTGAAGAATGTAGATAATAGCTTCTTTGGCCTTAGAATGGGGTTTGGGAAGGGTTTTTGCTTAGGAACAGAGAAGGAGAAATTTAGGTTGGGTAAAAACTAAAGGGGCTGCGGCTGGACTTAAATAAAATTGCCAGTCACGTGATGCATCGCGATCGCGCCCCTTTACCGCAATCGTGCTGCATGGAAAGTTTACTTATCGTGATCGCGTGATGAGACCGCGATCGCGAAGAAGAAATTTCTAAGGCATCACGATCGCGAAGAAGGTTTTCTAGGATTGAATCGCAATCGTATGGAGAGTGACGCAATCACACAGGGAAAGGAAAAATGGGCATCGCGATCGCGCCTTAGGCCCGCGATCACATAGAACAGAAATCTGCACTAGCTGCAGATCAGAATCTGCAATAATTCAGATTACGCACCAGATGGTTCAGGGATCAAAAGGAGACCAATTTTGACAAACCAAATATAACAATAGTGGAAACGACATTCCGGAATCAACGAAATTGACAAAACTAAATTCTGAGGTCTTTTACTCAAAATGACTCCTCAAACCAAAATGGCAAAAAATGCATCTTTCCGCCAACACCCCGAAATTGCAATGATAAGTATGAAAATTAAACCAACACCTCATCTAGCCTAAATTCATCATTTTAGAGCTACTGGAAGTGTTATAATTCCAATCCGACACTTCAAATATTAAATTACCACTTAAGCTCCACTTTTAGGCTTAAACATAGCTAAATTCTACAAATTCACATAACTTGCAAACGAAACCTCCAAAATACAAACTTAAGGTCAATATTGACTTTGTTTGGTATTCCAGAGCGAACAGATCTTTCAGAATTCAATTTCGAGCTCGTCTTGAAGGAAAGTTGACTTTGGTCAACGAGTACTTAGTTTTAGGCTCTAAAATAGAGAATTTGAGATATTTCTCAACCGAGTCGCCAGGGATCTGAACTGTCGTTCCCAACAAGTTATAAATGACTTAAGGAAACTGTTGAAACACTTTAAGATACAACACATCATGTATTTATCATAAATGACAATAAGGGTCATTATAATCAACTAGCATTCGTGCACTCATGACATTGACATCATCATCAAGCAACAAAGTGCTACCATTGTCACCAAAACAAGAAGGATCATCAACACAACATGAAGAATTATCAAATGAAGGCAAGATATCACACAAAATCAAATCAAATTCATGTTCCCTTACACCAATCAAAGAGTTTTTCTACCATACCTATAATCACACAAGAAGAATCCTCTTTGTCTTAGCCATCTTCTATGGAGAAATATTGACCTTTTTTCAAGCATTCAAGTGCCTTATGGTTCACCATACGATGAGGATCTTCATTTGGCTTGGTTTCGAGAACACCTGTATAAGAATCACAACAAGTAGAAGAAGAAAAGTTAGTATTCCTCTCCGAGCAGTGAATTGCCATATCCGTCAGAGAGGGCATTACTGGTTGTTAAGATAGAGTTGGTGTCGGTAGCTATTCTTGCAACTCCATCCAAAATACCTACCTTCTGATGGCATCCAAAGTGTCTTCGAATTATTGGTCTCTTTCAATTTAAAAATCTTCAAGGGTCGCGTGACTTTATCACTTTGAAGAAGGAGTAGGTGCTTGCTAGGAAACTTTTTATTCTTCATTCAAAACTAACAAGTGTTGGGTCAGGTATTTCTGCCTTGTTATAAAAAAGGGAGTTGGGTAAAGCAAACTCTCTCCTTGGAGGAGAACGGGCTTAGTCTCTCCCCCGGCGTAGGCCTACCACACTTAGCACCTGCGATGTTTTTTCCAGTGGTCTTTGCCAGTAGTGCCATCCTCCCCCTGGTTGTATAGGTGGGTTGTGCCTCGCTGCTATGTTCTTCATTTACAGATACAAAAGGAATTAAAATAAAAACTACAGGGTATATCAACAGAAAAGAAATTGCACCAAGTATAACTCAAACTTAGCTCCTATTTTTTTGTGAAGAGCATTGGCGGGTACTAGAATGCCTATCAAGGACACCTCTGGGGCTTCAGAGAGCTGCTAAATATTGAGATGGAAGTCCAAGACTCCGATTGTGATGGGATGGAATTTTCCCTATTTGGCACTATCCAATTCCCGATGGATGACTTTCTATCAACAGTCAGCATGGCCTTTACTCCAAAAACAATGGCCCAGGCTAGCGGTACGAAATTGGAAAAGAAAAGGGGGAGCTATTGTGAAGCCTCGCAAATTGACTTGGTTACAAGTATGGTAAGATTGTTTCAAGTCAGTTACGTCACTCCTCACAACCTCTCCTTTTTCCACTCCAGAGTTTCCATATAACACCCCCTTACTTCTCTCAGTCTTTTATCTCTCAATTTTATCAAAGTTGGAAAGTGCCAAGGATTCCCGATGAGGGAATCAAAGATTCCTTCACATCAAGCATCCATTTGGTGGTACAAAGAGTGGAGGATTCACTCTCTAAGTTCAAATTCTTAGTGCCAACCTCATGTGTTGCATCTTGTTTAGCTTTAAGTGGAGACTCCTTTATTGCACTCTCACAAGGAGTCATTATTAATCTTTGCACTTTGTTCTGAATTTTCTTACAAAATTTGAGGTTTTGTCACACTCTTCCTTCACTGCACGTACTCCTCTCGCCTATGCTTCTTTAGGTGGATTCCCCAGAAGAGGTAATTGTTGTCGTGGTCCTATGCATAGTGATGCCAAGAAGAATTAAATGGGATCATATGCTCTTCAAACTAGGGACTTCCCAAAGGGATTTGACAACTTTGCAGTAGAAGGATGTCATACCAAACCTCTTCTTGATATTGGACAAGAGTACTGTCACACTCTTACCTACCTAATATCCATCTAGAGCCGGATATGGATATCGTCTCTTCACCCAAGGCAGCCCCAAACATTTGATAGCATGAGGTATAATGTATTTATCGGTACTATGATCATTAAAATCAAGCATTAACTCTGAACAACCACACATACTTACATCGATGCTCTACATTGGTTGTATTGAGACCCTCTCTCCTTATTCCTTTTAGTTTACCCCAGTCTTACTTTGGTGTAAACGACATCCTAAAGTTAGTGCCCATCTACCCTTTAGTTCCATCAAGATGGATAGGAAAACATGCAAGATGGGGGATAGAACATAGCTCCACAACTTTCTTTCCTCATTGACTCCCCTTCTTTGAAGGAACTAATATAACTTGAACATCCTGTATCATCGCCATTGAACTCACACTCATATTCTTGAAACTCATCCTCATACATAGAAGAACCATTATAGTACTCGTAGCACTCTCCTTCATATCCATGAGTTCCATCTTCATATTCTCTAAACTCATCCTCAGGTCTACTAGAACCATCAAAGTACTCATAGAATTCACCTTTATATTCATGAGTTTAATCACCATACACAGAACTATTATGGGTACATACATATTCACTAATGTTATCGAAAATAGGATGAATCTATGGATGACATTTTTAACCTTATGTACCTTGTGTACCTAGAAAACTCAACAGACAAGTTAGTATAAAAAACCTCATGCCTCTTGTATATAAATCCACTCAATGTACCTAAAGGCATTCTTCCAAGGTTGATAAAGAACTAACTTGACCAATCACTTCACAATAATACTTATACTTTGTGGAGGAATGTATTTTTGTTGACTCAAAACAAAGGAAAATAAAGAATAAAATGGACGAGAATCAAGAGAAGTCCTATAAAGATATAAAATGAGAAAATATATAGAGAAGTATCCCAACTAAATAGACACTCAGAACTAATTAACAACTAAGTAGAACAAATACTAGATGAAAAATTGTTGTAGAGTTCAAGAAAAGGAATTAACGAGTAATGAAATGAAAAAATGGAATAAGGAATTGAAATGAGTCAAGGAATGTTGATACCACAAAGTTTAGATAAGTTTTGGACCCCTTTTTAATCATCCTTGACCATTGTGGGTAAGGGAAGACCACCGTCTAAGAGCCCCTACTGCCGTCTTAGGCAGAAACCAAATTGTGTAGGCTGGCCATCGCCCTTACCTTGACCACCTTATAGGGTGTATTGGCCACTGTCTGGGATGGTGGACTGCCGTCTAGGGTTTTGTGGCTGCCGTCTTGGACAACAAGCCTGGAAACCTTGCACAAGTTTCTCCTTTGTGTTCTCCCTTTGTAAATGTCACCTTATACTTTCCCTAAATGGTAATTTTACATGTACTAACACCTTTATTAACTGAATTGAAACCTAATTTGGATCAAACAACACCATATTAGAAGATCAACCGCCAACAATCTAAGAATTTTACGAAGAACACAAATATTTTTCAAACTCTCCTAAATAACCTCGTATTTGAACTAAATTTGATATCTAGGGTCCTAATGACTTAGGAAACAAGATTATCCACCTTTAAACACCAAAATTACACTTTGAATTAAGGATGATAGATAAAACGTACTAGTTATTCATCTTCTTCACATGAAGATATAACGAACACTTGCAACTTTCAAAACCCAACAACCCTCAAATAAACTCCATTTTGCACCTAATTTCAACCACGTGCTCCCTTCGTAATGGGTGAAAGAATCCCACTACTATTTACGCCCAAGACACGCCCGAAATTTCAACCCAATGAACCCTAGTTCTATACCTTCAAGGTCAACAATGGTGAATAGCCCAAAACAACCCGGATTGACTCAAAAGTGAAGAAATGTAACTAAAAACACTAGGGAACAAGATTATAGTGCTTGAAAACACCAAAACTAAATAGTAACTCAAAAATTTCTGGAAATTTTCCTAAGTTTCCTTTTTTTGAATTTTCTATTTTTGAACTAGGGACTGTAATTCAATGGAACGAATTACTAGCCCAAGCTCTAATATCAAATAATGCAAATTGATATACGAGGCGCACAAAAATGGATAACAAAATGTTTAAATTATAGATATGTGGAACTTATTAACTAAATATAGTAATAAAGCCATTAATCCTAGGAGATATGATAAAATGAGAAGAGAAGAACAGAAAGATAACCCAATTCGCGAATATCGAAGGTAGAAATGAATTGTAATTCACGGAATGGAAACTCAATTGAATCCATAAATGAGCATCCAATATGAACTACAAGTAAATCGGTACTAAACCAACAATAAAATAGAACCCAATTCTAATCCTAGATTGTAACCTTACAATCTACCCTAAAAGCTTTAATAGCTTCACAAAGTCTTCTGACTTTTAATATCAATTCTCAAAAAGTTCTGATCTTGTAAAAATAAACTAAGTCCAAATATTTATAATAAAACATGTTTGCATAAATTACACTTTGGCCCACAAGTAACCTAATACTACCAAGAAATCCTTTAAGTTTTGAAGCCATCACATTGACTCCTGAAGTTTGGGTCTCATTAACTCAAGTCCTTAAAATCCTCCATCTTTCCAAAGCTATCTTACAAAATAGAGATTGCTCCTGTTGGTCCACACATTTACCAGTTGGAGCTCTTTTTAGCCCTCCATTATTGCCCAAGCCTTGGATCCGCTTGATTATACATTGCAACATAGGTATAGCATGATTGGTGCCATCTGTGCTCATATCACTGAGGGAACTCTCTTTCATAGAGACTGATGACCCCATACTCAAAACATGGGCCTTATGGTCCACTCAGAAGTGAACCATGACCTGAACATCATTGGCCACCGAAACCTCAGGACACGAACCACGAGAAGACTATCGTGAAGGTCGCGTACTAAAACCCAAAGAGGATGTCTTAGAATTCTAAAGAGACGCCCGTACCATACTACTAGACTTCTCCCAAGAGAATTGCTGCTGAACATCGACCCAAAAATAGTAGCCACTATAGCAACCCTGCTGCCTCTTCTCGTTGCACTGACGTGACTCATGAAAGAGGGGCTCCATAGACTGAGCATGATTCCCAACTACCTAAAATGAGAGACCATCTAAAACCAACAGTGCAACTACCTCACGGAGCCTATCCCTCAATCCATAGGCAAACTTGTGAACTCTCTCTGTCTCAATAGGAATAAACTCAACACCGTATACTGATAGCTGATGAAAATGAGCCTTATACTCTACAATCGAGAAACCGAGCCCTACTCAAGATGCCTAAGCTCCTTTCTCATTCGATCTCACTTATCTAGGGTTACAAACTTCCTTATAAATACTTCATAAAACACCACCCAAGTCAGCTGAGGTAACCTTGCTGTCTTGCACATCATCAAAGCTCTCCACTAGTGCTTTTCCATACCATATATCAGATCAGTGGTGTAGGAAAACCCATGAAACTCTAAAAAACCAAGATTCCTTAACTCCTCCTCATACTCAAATACAAACTCGTGAATAGTATCCCTGAAACTCCAATAAACTTTGGGGGATCAAATCTGAGACCCTAGTTAGGAGCTTCTGCTTTGAATCTATCATAATAGAATATGGTACCACAATCGAAGAAACAACCAGAATCATAGCACCTGGGCAGGAACATGTCTTGCTAGATGAATTAACATAACTATAGGAGGAACTATAACCCTAGTGGAACCTCCTAGCTAGAATCACTAGAGGCTTCCCCTTGGGTAGACCTCTGTGACCCATATATCGGAGGACCTCGAAATACGATAAGAAACTACCAAAGGATAGAACAAATGTCTAAAGTAGGCACTGAAACTGGTGTTAGAGTTTGAACAGGTGCTATGGGCATTGTTTGGGTATATAAAGTTTGAACCAGAATTGTAACCCTCATAGGTGTCATAGTATGACCTTTTACCGAATACCAAGACACTTGGTTGGAGGAGTTGAGGTCTTCTACAGGCATAAACTACGTGAGTACCATCTACAGAAGAATAAACACAAGATATGCTATTTCTAAGAAACTATTTAGGATGCATGAATGTCATGAATTCGAATCCTATATAGTTTTGGAATTCAAAAAGAGATTCTAGGAAATACTTTACTAGAAATATCTTCTAATTCCTAAACTATTTAGGATGCATGAAAAGAGAGTCAAATTCCTAGAAGCCACCATAGCCTCTTAAAGATAGGCCATGAATGTGTCTGTAACAATCTATAGGACTCATTAGACATTGCTCTATAAACTAATACCAGTCAAAACCTAGGCTCTGGTACGAAGTTATCATAACCCAATTTCTCAGATCATAATGGAACCTACTAACCCACTAGTAGGAGAACCAATCCTGTAGCCTAAAGCCATAGCAGAGGGCTATTATCTCAAATATGGTACGCACAAATGCAAGAAATAAAGTATGAAAAATGTAGGGAAGATAAGAGAAATTAAATGAAATAACAGAATAAGCAAAGTACCCTAGGATCCGATGTAAGTGTATATACAGAGCCTAGTAACATATAGAGTACAAGTAGAAGTAATTATGCATAAGTCATGTCTCTAAATATACAAAAGAGACAAAATATAAAGCTGACAAGATGCAAGTCACAACTGGAAATAAAAGGCTCACCCTATATCTCCCAAAAGTATCTATAAAGCGAACGAATAACTAATTAATGTTAGGCTCTGGTACTCGGATCTACACTAGGCGAACACAAGTGTTGTATGAGTACAAGTCGCTGAAGCAAGAAGTACCTAGTAGGCTACCCTTAGGAATATTAAAAAATAAAATAAGTAAATAACATGAATAGAAGAGAAGAAGGTCACATAAGTAACTAATAAATCCTAAGAATCTAGAAACAAAGAAGGGAAGCAAGGAAGTTAATAGTAGACATACTTGCTAGCTAATCACAGATCAATAACTCAGGTAAGAATAGAATAGTATACTCAGGGTCCTTTCCATAATACAAAAGTAATAATAGTAAGAGAAGACAAGATAGGTAGAAAAAAAAGGGACTATTACATGCATCATACACATATCAATACGACTTGGGTAGGTTGAGGAGATTCAAGTGGGGGAATAAGAGATTAAGTGAATTAGAGATGTTATAACCCCTGCCACTGGGGTATGAGAGGTGTACTTAGTATGATAATAAGGGTTTAGTATGAAAACTGTATAATCATTACCATTTTCCAGATTACGTTTTGAAGTCTATCTAGTTGTAAATTAAAATTTGGAAAAAGTTAATGCAAACAACCTTTCTAAACTCTATTAAATTTGGGTCAGATGTCCAGGAGGTTTTATCCTAATTAAATAGAGTTATGAGGTGATCCACACAAAAAATTAATGGTCTATGAGTGTAATTTCCAATAGGTCAAATTGTTTGTCAATACGACCTCGAAGTAGAGAGATATTCACATTTTCGTAAGACTGCACAAGAAGGTAGCTCAAGGTGCCCCCTTAGGTCAGTTGGAAAATTCCAAAATTTATAAGTAATTTCAAACTTATTTTTTTTCATATAATTTTGAAAACAACTCAGAAAAAAATACCCCAAGTTCTCTCTAAGGTTTTCCCCTGCAACCATATCCAAAATCTAAGGGAGTTCAACGTGATTTCACTGCCAAAAGCTTTATAGAAGTTGTGTTACTTCTTTCCTCCATTTTGCTTATGATTGGAGCTTTCTTCAAGATGAAGGAGTATATGTTTAGTGTGAATTTTCTACTTTTTGAGGTAATAAATAATTCTCTTCCTTTTTTTTGAGTAAATCCAAGTAATAGTTAAGCTATCTAGGCTAGAACATACGTCTACATTGTCGGAAAATCGTATTTGGGTTGTGGTGTGGTATAGAGCTATGTTGAATCCTTTACATGTTGTTGTTGCTGCTATAATTTTAGGAAAAAGAACCGTATATGTATAGTTATGTTGATGTACAAATGGAAGTGAAGAAAAGTTCATGAAGGTTGCTGAATTGTAGTTAAAATATATAGCTCACACTCAATAAATCGTGTACTAGCTATCCTTTAGCTTAACATGAGTTCTATAAATAGTTGTTTTAAATTAAGATATTGTAATTAGATGAATTGGATGTTCTACAAAGTTAATTAACTTAATGTTAAGGATTCCCTTATTCAATTTGTATGAATCCTTGTCGCAACGACAATCATCTAGAAGAGTTGAAATAAGAAGTTATCGTGACTATATTATTCTCTTAAGTATTTGTGGGCTGTTGTTGTATCCTTGAGTATTGATGGAGTTCCACAAAAGTTACCTATAGTTATGATGTTCTCATAAAGTTGTAGTCACAAAATTAAGAGATGATATTCTCCTTATTATGGCCACGTCATTTTGAAATAAAGTCTACTCATTTCCACAGTTCGGTTGGAAATTGCAATTCTATCCTACTCATCTTAAGATTTTCTTTTCCTAAGTATTATAGAGAGATAATAATCATATACAAATCATATGGAATATATTCATAGAATTTGAGTTATAAGTGTGACATTCATAACTAGAAAGTCAATGAGATTTTTACATTTGGTTACCTATTTAGATATTCGAGCATACATATATACACCACTGACTTTATTATCGGTTGGGAAAGGTTATGGATTTACACCACATAAATATAATCGGTGGGATATGGACCATATACAAAGCATTTATATACATCATTGAGGTATAATCGTTGGGCGATGGCGATGTATGACTTATACTATTATACACCATGATTTCGGGTGTCAGTTAGGCAAGGTTATATACTTACACCACTAAGACATCATATGTGGGTGATAGATAATATTATATATGAATGTTGGATCAAGTGATACACTTTATGGAACTTCTGTTACTGGTTATCCATTGGGTATGACAGTCAGGGTTCAGGTTGATTCTATGTCTTATCTTTTTTATTTCAACCGAGTATCTATTATTTTTCATGCCTTACATACCAATACATTTCATTTGTGCTGGCGCCCATTGCATAGGGCATTGAGTTTCGTGATGCAAGTCTAGGTAAAGGCCCAGAAAGACCACTTTAGTATGAGGCAGCTATTCTTAGCATTGGTTTGAAAGATCCATTCTTTCTAGAGTTAGGAAGTCCCATAGTTTGAGTTATATTATTCATATGTACAGTTAATGGGTAGTTGGGGCCCCTGTCCCAGTTATTAGATATTTTAGTTACTCCTATAGGCTTGTAGACATGTGTTATCTGTGTATGTCAGATATGGCCTTCTTAGCCTTGTTATTACTCATCTACTTTATCTGTGGACTTGTCAGCCTGACTTTTTTTACTCTTTCTGCATTTGTCCTCGCCTTCCTTGTAGTTAGCTGAATGGTTTTTGAGATTGACCTTGTTGGACTTGAGTTATTTACCTGTCTGAGATATTGGTGTTTTTTATTGTTGTATTGATAGACCTCGTCGGTCTTATATATCTTATAGGTTCAACAAAGGTATACTTTGTTTGAGATGCTCTTGGACTTCCAAGGTCTAGGTACCAGTCGCACCCCCACTAGTTCTGGACATGAAAAAATTTATATCAGAGTGGGTCAATTCCCAGGAAATCTACAAGCAATGCCTAGTAGAGTATTTCTCATGAGTGTGTTGTGCACTACACTTACAATTAGGAGGCTACATGGAATTTAGGAATGGTTACCTTCCTTTTATTTAATAGTCGTTCAATAGAGCAAGGTTTTATGGAATTCTAATCTAATTCATGATTTTATTCGCATTGCTTAACGAAATACCTCAGAATAGAAAGATGACTAGCCGACAAGCTGGCATAGATGAAGGAGAAGGAACTAGTCATTCTTTTTCCAGCCAAATGGACATAATGGGGGCCTTGAGTGAATTGACAACCCTAGAAATTCCTATTTTTCCAGTACTCAGTGAGTCAAGAAGGGACCCAACACCTAGGTCCCACCCACCCTAATTACATAGAAAGGAGTTAGAGGTCAGACAACACCAAAAGCACTTCAAATAGGAGCAGCTGAAAGTACTAGACTAGGTGCAGATATTTTTTAGGGATCAGAAGTTCCTTAGTTTAAGTCCTCCTACATTCATGGGTTCTAACCAAAAAGAGGACCCCAAGAGTTTATTGATCAGCTTTATTGGTTGCTTCGTGTCATGCATGCTTTGGTAGAGAGGTAGTGGAGTATTCATCTTTTAGGCTACGAGATATTTCTATATTGTGGTTTGAGGTTTAGGATCAATATAGGGGACGTAATTCACCTCCACCAGAGTGGGAAGAGTTCTATGAGGCCTTTATATCCCATTATCTTCCACAAGATATTGGGGCTACAAGACTTGATCAATTTTTAGAACTCAAGTAGGGAAATATGGTGTCAAGAGTACAACTTGATATTTAATTCATTATCCAAGTATGCTCCTGATATTGTGAGTATGAGCTGAGACAAATTTCACTGCTATGTCATAGGACTTTCTAACCTCTTAATTAAAGGGTGCTACATAGCTTCAATGTAAGAGAATATAATATGTCAAAGATTCAGGAAATTTCCCAAACAGTAGAGGGTCTCACATACCAATTTAGGACACTCATAATCGAGAAGGGAGACCTAATAAAAGGTCAAATAATAGAGAGCCTCGAGTTTATTTTAGACCAAAATTTATTAGGAGACCATCACACTCCATTAGTAGTGTCCCCTCTCAGGTCCATGGGTAGATATATGATCATTTTATTCATTCTACACCAAGTCAGAGTTCAGGCATATCAGGATTCCATTGCCATGATCATTCGGGTAAGATTAGGCCACCATTGGCACCTGTGTTTAGTGTGCAGTATGATGCTTCTACGACCTAGGTTATGAA
This sequence comes from Withania somnifera, assembly GCA_039654485.1. Lineage (NCBI taxonomy): Eukaryota > Viridiplantae > Streptophyta > Magnoliopsida > Solanales > Solanaceae > Withania > Withania somnifera. The sequence goes on from JBDJHY010529263.1 coordinate 11,835, forward strand.
TTGGTAATTTGATGGTAAATGAAGAACACAAAAATGCAAAAAACCAAAGATAAAACATATGCAGAATTCAATCACAAATCTATGCAAATTGAATTCCAGCTCAATGAAATATAAGCAACCAAATGATACACTCACAAATGGAAGAAACATTCGTTAGATTAAGAGAAGATAACTACATGATCATTTAAGGATACACCTACCATAATATGCTCATTCTACTCTAACTTCACACTACTAAATGATTAGCCAACAAATCAAACTATGATGAACAATAAAGAAAGAAAATATAAAATCTGATTGATTTATCATCCAAAAAACCCTTTACATATTTGAAAGACCTCCTATATATAGTGGCCTAAATTTCAGTTATTACACTTAGGACCAAAAGTGACCTAAGATAACAAATAAGTCCTCAAACTTTGAGTCCTTTCACATTAGGTCCTCGAAGTCTTCCAAATCATTCCAATTGCATCAGAGCTATTCTCCATACTATTATTTATATCCTTGGCCTCTTGATTATGGACTTTATGGCTCCAATTGATGCGTTCATCGAGTCTTCTTTATCTTGGGTAATCATGGCTAGACCATTAAGTATAGGTCTAGCACAATTGGTGCTTTCCCATGTGTTATCATCCTCCCTTTCTTGAAACAGATTTGTCCTCGAATCCAAAAGATGACCAACAAGGTAAAGGACAACATACAACAAAACTAACCTCATAGTATTAGGGTTAGATTTTGGATTAGCATAAATAATATCATGCCAAAGCAACCTCAATCTAGCACTTTCAACAAATGAAGAATCGTCAAAGTATGGAATACAAGGGAAATACTTAATGGATAAATGAACCATCTTCAGAATCAAGGGAGACAACATGCTAGGCATAACATGAGTATATTGGTCAATAAAAACCCCAATGAAAGGAATTCCCCACAAAGCATAAACATCTTGCTCATAATGGATTTCGGGGTTAAAAAAGTAAAAGTACCATTTCACCAGAGCATGCAAATCAATCAAATCCAGCAGTACTTTACCCCTATGGAAAAAACAAGTATATACATGGATAATAAAACATGCCAAGAGGTAAGACAAATACATAATAAGTATTCCATCACAATTAAAGCACAAGACAAATGGACCAACAACTTGTAGGCACACTATAAACACCTCAATACCTTGCCTATCCACATAAGTGTGGTAAGAGTATTCCACCCCATAACACCAAATCTAGGTAACAACCATCGTTTTAGGCCTACACAACTTAGGCACAAGGGTGTCAAGTAAGGAAATATGTAGGTATGATCTTTCCCATACGAACATTGTCACCCTTTCCTTAAATGTCACACAAAAAAAATACATTTTGGAAATGAGTAATCATAAGCATATAAATAATAGATAAAATCACTCTTTGCACCCATGTCAAGAGTCCATTTTGGATGCTCAATTTGTCAATCCACATTAGTGTGAGAAAGAGTAGGAAACAAGAATTGGGTACCAAGTGCACCCCATAAACTCATACTCTCACTAGATAATATGCTTGTTTTCAATGCCCAAGTGTAGATACTAGGTGGAATCAAATTTATCTTTTGAAAAAATACAATACATCAACTATTATACTAACACCGTCATAAGAAACACTATCTATAATAGCCAAAAAGCCATTAGAATTGACACATGGAGATGATACCTTCAAGTTGTAAGTGCTAAAATTAGGTGACACAAATCAACTCTAAAAGAGTCAACCCGATCATCTATAGGATCAACTAATGTTTGTGCACTTACAACATCGACATGATCACTATGCAACCAAGTGCTACTATGGTCACCATAAAGCATAGGCTCAATATTCTTCTATATATAGCCAAGTATTAGTCACACTCCAAACAATATCATGATATTTTAATTCATTAAGAATGTTGGGTTTAGCTATTATACCTTCAAATACACATGAAGAATCTCTTTGGTCTTGGTCATCTTCCTTGGAGAACTTGTTATGATCAATTGCCTCAAGGTTCTACATATATAGAGGCCCTTCATTTCCTTCAAATTGGTATTTCTTGGACAAGGGCCCCGTTTGACTTTCCATTTCATGTTGGAGAAGAATCTCTTTGATAGGGCAACAATAGAGCAAGAACAAACTTTTTTCCTTCAAACATAAAGGATTACTTGTTGGATCTTCTAAGGTACATCACATCCCTATCGAATTGCAAAGGTATCCCAAGTAAAAATGGCAAGTACGCATTGGAACCCCATCATAAAGCATTTCATCATGGTACTTTCCCACACTAAATTTAATCACCTCTTTCGTTAGAGCCTTCATATCGTCACTATCATTAAGTAATTAGAGTTTGTAGGGTTTTGAGTGTGTGGCTGTGGGAAGCTCCTACCTATCAACCATGGATTGGCTCACTAAGTTGGTGCAACTCCCACTATCAATAATTGAAGAGCACACCTTATTAAGGACCTTGCATCTAGTATGGAATAGGTTTATCTTTGATCATTACCATCTAAATACATAGAATTGATCACAAGAGATAAGTTCACATTCTCCTCCAATTTCTCTTCATCAACCATGAGAGAATCTCCCCTTCTTAAGAGCCCTCCTAGAGTGATTCTTTCTTTCATAGAATTTTCCTCATCATTTGAGCCTGCAGGGTTTCGTTAGTTTCTAATGATATGTTATTGATAGTCATTTGTTCTAGAAGTTCTAGAGTTATTTATCAATTCAAATTATTCTTTACGAGGCCATTATATCATATATTCTATACATCTAATCACAGAGGAGAAGTGCAGAGAGTCTTTCTACTTTTATGTGTGAGAAGTCTTTTTATTACTAGAGATCCCAGTTTCTATTACTTTAAATAGTGACACCCAATTCACTTTTTTATTTTTTGAGGAAAGTATGAAACTGATTTTTATCCAAAGACTACCATCCAGTCCAAGAAAATTAGTTTTGTACCTTAGGATACATAGAGAGCATGTGTCCTCAATTTTGGTAATGGTTGAGGTTGATATTTGGCCTTGATAAAGCTTTACATAGCGACAGTTACTATTCTAGTTGTCGTATGGTTCCATTCAGGTTTTGTTTACCTGATTCTTGAACTTCCAGAAGGTAAAGATCGAGCATTCCATACTAGAGGGTGTTATAATAACTCCCTAATCCTGAGTCGAAGTGGGAGAGATTATCATGGATTTTGTTTCTAGGCTCCCTTGTGCTTTTAGGGTTCATAATTGTATATTGGTCATCGTGGATTAATTAACTAAATCTTCTCACTTTCTATTGACTTCATCTTCTTAGGGTGCCAAGAGACCTATTGACCTGTATGTTAAGGAGTTTCTTTGTCTATATAGGGTGCAAGTTTATACCATATCAGAAAGAAGTACAAATATTTCTTCACGGTTCTTAAAGACTGTGTAGTGTGAGATGGGTACTGAGGCACCTCTGTGTACCACTTTTCACCCACAAATACTCGAGGAATATGAGCCGACCATTTAGGTACTCTATTATATGCTCCGGCTTGTGATTTTGATTTCGATGGTAGCTGGAAGTTGCATTTGGCTTAGGTAAAGTTCTCCTACAATAGAAACTATTATTCTCGCATCCAGATAGAACCATTCAAGGCTTTGAATGCTATATATTATAGATCTTTGATTAGTGGGTAATGTAATGTTGGGATTTGGCTTCACGTTTCTTATTTGATTTGAGATACTACAAAGAGAGTCAAACCTATTTGGTTTAGATTTTAGAAATCACACAGTAGATAAATGATATACATAGATTATGGATTTTACTTCTTGAGTTTAGTACTTGGGACTTGATGATTACGGGCTCAATTGGGGACATATGAGATAACAATGTAGATTAGTAGGGTTGCCTACAGATTGGACCTAATTTAAGAGTGGGGAGGTAAACCCTATTCTATCCACATCTTTGTGCCTCATTGTAATATAAACTAGATTCTTCCCGTACATTTTTTTAAGAGTCAGCTTAATTGGACGACTGGTTAGTTTGTGTCGGAAATCCAGAGATTACTAATAAGAAAGATGTAAACGGGTTTGGTCCAGGGATATTTCTACTATGAAAGTTTGATGGGAGCATAGTCCAGTCAAGGAAACCATTAGAAGATTAAAAGAATCGTCTGAATTTTGCATTCTTGTTTTTTCAAACTTTGGGTACTTCATTCTTCTTAATTTCCACGGACTACGGTTTCTTTAATGATGGATATTTTAATGTCCCTCGGGCCCATTTCTGTTATTCCCACGATTTGTCTGTATTTAGAGTGTTCTTGTAACTGCCCCAAATCTTTTGTGGCTTGCTGGGATTGGTAGGTCAGGCCCTTTGCAGTTTTACAGTTTAAATTTCTTTAATTATTTCTACTTCAGGACATACTTAGCTTATATGATCTCGAATTTCCTTTTGATCGATTCTGTTAAGTATAAAATGTTGATTACATAAATATTTAATATATGGGTTGTCAAAATCAGACTTTGTTTCCATCCCGAGCCTCAATTGAATAATTGAATCTCGCTACGTACCAAAGGGTCACGATGAGTGGTATTTGCCGTGATTGCGTGTCACAACCCAATTTCTCGGATCATGATGATACCTACCATACCACCAATAGGAGAACCAACCCCGTAGTTTGAAGCCGAAGCGAAGACTACTATATCAAATGCAGAAAGCACAAGTGAAATAATCAGGAGATAAATAAATGCAGAAGTTTAAAGAATCAAAGTAAATACCCAAAACCCGATATCAGTGTCAAACAAACCCTAAGTATAGAAACAAGAAATCAAAAATATGTCTAATACAACAGTGTCTATGAAAAATATACAGATAAAATATAAATTCCCAAGGACGAAGAGAAGTAGGTAAAATCTTGACGTCAAGCTTACCTTGAATCTGTAAAGTAAAATATAACTACACGAACAGTTGGCTGTGATAAAGGTCGGGAATCTGTACTCGAATTTGCACACGTGCAAGAATAGTATGAGTACAAGCTACTGAAGCAACCTGTATCCAGTAGGCTTCAAGGACCCACTAAGCACATAACAATAATAAAAGCAGTAAATAACTTAATACAATTAAAGTGTCATAGAAGCAAATAGTACAACAAAGGGAGCTAGCTACTCAATT